>JANHFT010005778.1:70743-85861 GCA_032467955.1 Pseudoxenodon macrops | reverse complement strand
ATTAACTTTTTAAAGATTAGATGCAAGCCCAATATACATTTTATTAAAATTTCCTTTTTAAATCCCACAGATGAATATAGAAAGAGAACCTATTCACTACTAGGAATGTATTATCCATCCTAAATCTATGTTTGTTTGTTTTTAAAAAAATAAGTAAATAAAATTATTAAAAAACAGAATACTTTATCCCTAGTACAAGATGTGTGTATATCAGGTACAAATAACCAGAAGCATTTGTTGATTTCAAAGCTTTGAAGACATTACTACCACCTATTCACAAGAACCTGGTCAACTAATAACCAAAGCTAAATTGATACTAGGTAAAAGTCAACAGAATTCAAGGGGGGTTAGACTTAGGTCTCTTGTGGCAATGCAATGATTCCAAGCTGATGACATTTTTAACTCTGCCTTTCAGCTCAGTCTGTTTTCCTACATCACTCTCCCTCCTAACCTTTTCAATCTCATGGGCTTCTCAAAGTTGCTCTCCCTTCCTGCATAAACTCTTCAAAGTCTGAATTTTCATGGGAATTTGGCAGAGAAGGCAGTGAAGGTAATGATTATGACAGGTTTAACTTCACTTTCCAGCTCAGTCTGCTCTTCTGCAGTATGTAGTGTTTTTAATTGCCATTAGGAACTGCTTTTACAGGCAGTACTAGTTTAGTATTTGAAAACATACTGGGGAATTTAAAAATTGGTCACAGTTCATATTCAGGACTTAAAGAATCCAGTATTTGAAAGCAATGTGTTTCTCTGGTACATAAATGTTTTCTATTGACTCAAATGTTCGTTGGTTTCCTAATGAGTAACTCAGTCATACAATAGTAAGACAATATTAAACTTAGAGTGGATAAGTTTATTTACTGACACATGTGGTCCTTATATAACAAATGCCAACTAAAGGAGTTCTAATTATTCATATATCATTCAGTAATAACTAAACAGCTTGTCACTGATCACTGGCTGAAGTTTCTATAAACTCTTAAACTATACAAACTCTTAAACTGAACAAACTTCATCTATGATATATTGCAGTAGTCAATCTGTAGCGCCAGCTGGATTTGCCCTCTCTGTTTTTCGTAACACAAAGTAATGAAAGCTCTCTCTGATCCCATGAATTTAGTACATCTGGGACACTAATTTGGATTAGCTTTTGGATCACCACAATTATTGAAACCAGTGATTTATTTTAATGTTTGCTATGTCCCTGTGGATTAACAAACATTGCTCACAAATGAGATTTGTTGAATGATCTGGATTCACTACAGTAAACAGCTTTTGCATATAACCTATGAGATTCATAATTAGTACTGCAACAAGAGAACTGAAGCATGTTATAAATCTTATATTTGTTAGATGGATTTATAGAGATGCAAACCAATTTGCCTAAGATGGCAATTACATTAAATATTGCTCTTACTAAATAATGCTACCAGTAAAAACATCAAAACAGCTTCTGAAAAACAACTTAAAAATGAATTCCATAAATTTGAGAATGCATATTCTCAAACTAGTGCCAATATGGTAGGTATAAGTGGGGATTCCAGGGACCTCGTTGTGCTCACAATATGGATGAGTTATAATGCCTACTAATGCAGGCCTTCTTACATATCGCTACATAGTGGTCACCAAGCAATAAAACTTCCCTGCTGCTAGAAAGTGGAAAAAGTAGGGTAGAGTGAGACATCCAATAAAGAATCCCACAATGTCCCACAAGAAAACCGATCAATACCTTGGATAAAGTAACTTTAGAGTAAAAAATATCTATATAAGGGAGGTTTACAAGAAAGAAGTGCATAGGTATATGGAAGCGTGATTTGCAAAGGATTAGGAGCAAAATTGTAGTACTTCCTAACAAATTGACAAAATGTAGTTAGGAAAAATAAAGAAGAGGCAGGTTTGAAGCTTAGGGAAGTTATCAGGCCCATAAAGATGAACTCATTCACATTTATCTTGTTTTCCAACACTGAAAAATGTAAAAAGAAATGTTTCTACTACTACTACTTGGTGATTGTATGTTCAAAGAAAATAAATATGGTTAGATGGAGACAGCATGTGTCAAGACTAGAACATCTAAAAGAGAAGCTATTTTCCTACAGCTAGGTAAATTTCCAAAAGAATTATTAATATTATTTGGTTTGTGGAGGGGAAAATATTGTGACAACCATGTCAGGAATGGAAATTTGATTTAATTTTGAAGAAATCTTTTGACCAAAGTACAGGTGAAACTTGAAAAATTAGAATATCGTGCAAAAGTTCATTTATTTCAGTAATGCAACTTAAAAGGTGAAACTAATATTTGAGATAGACTCATTACATGCAAAGCAAGATAGTTCAAGCCGTGATTTGTCATAATTGTGATGAACTTTTGCACGATATTCTAATTTTTCGAGTTTCACCTGTATAAGATAGATGTTGACAAAATTATTTAAAATGAGCTTTTGTAGTTCATAATAATATACAAATAAAGCCTATGAATAGCTAATGTTTATGTAGAGGTTGTTCTTTTGCTACTTCATTTAAGAGACAACATCACACAAGTTAGCACTGAGGTAGCTGCCTGAAGGCCAAAATCCTTCTTTTATTTAATTTAATTTTTATTTTATTTTGATTTCATCAAAATATTCTCTTTATAAGAGTAATCTTTATAGTTGTCCTGACATTGGAGTCAAATTATGATCCTGCTGGCAACTGAGCATGTAATCTTGAAACACAATGTTTCTGAAAT
Source organism: Pseudoxenodon macrops (assembly GCA_032467955.1). Classification (NCBI taxonomy): domain Eukaryota; kingdom Metazoa; phylum Chordata; class Lepidosauria; order Squamata; family Pseudoxenodontidae; genus Pseudoxenodon; species Pseudoxenodon macrops. Next base: position 83,136 of record JANHFT010005778.1, on the reverse strand, counting down.
CTCTTGGACAAGATTCGTGAATCTTCTGGTAGTGATCTTCAACTCTGAGAATTCCCCAGCCAATTGCTAAGGTTCTGAGCAGTTTAAGAAGTGGGTTTCAGTGGCCTGATCTTTGCAAATCTAAACAAAATTTATTGAATAAATCACACTTGACCATGTTAACACATTAATGAAAAACCATAATGAACCACATAACCTGCTAACCCCAACTAACTATATAATGGGTTAGTGTAATATGTGAATCTATCCAGATGGTCCAGTTCTTGCCATTATGTAGGAGAAACCTATATTAAAGAAATTTATAAATACAAGCAATTTCTAACAAAGCTCTCATTGCCTTCTACTTACCTCCTCCAGGACAGCTAAGAGGGAAAATTTGCAAATAAAATGTTGACACCATATGGTATGTCATTTTTTGTATTTTTCTCACAACTTGGACAACAAAAGTAACTAAATCTACATCTCCTGTTAAATAGCTGGTTCTTGAATTTCTACTTTTTATCACTCCCCAAAAGGGCATTGCAATCTACTTTTTCAAATAGTCTTATTGAAAAGAATTCGGTGTTTAGTTATTGTATTTAACTGCACCCAAGTCTTTAAAACATTAAGGAAAATATATCATAAAACAATATTGCCTCTGCACTTGCAAGAATTATCCTATCATTAAAATCACTCATTGTTTTATCATCTTCATTTAATTTTCTTAATTAGGGGTAGGCCTGATGTTAGCTGACTACCTAATTAATCAATCTGATTACTCTCCCCTCAACCGCTTCTGAAAAAGCAAAGGCCACCACTGATTTCAATCCAGTTTCCAGCAAAGGGCAAAGATTTCAGGCTCCTGAGCTGGCAGAGATCTCATATAGACTCCATATGATAGCCAAGATAAATAATTTCAGAAAGGCATATTATATTTATTTTTAAAAAACAATGAAGCAATGAAGACAATTCTTTTTAGTGGCTGGAAGATACTGAGCCCTCAAAATATAAAGCCCCTTTTCAGGTGGTAGAAAATATTCTTCTGGAAGTAGAATTTTTCTGTAATGATTGTTTTGAAAAGCTGTTATTGGAATCAAAACAAAATGCTGTGGGATTTCATTCAGACTATAAGGAAAAACAAATGATAAGTCACTTTGTTCTCCTTCACACATGCTTTGAAAAGCATTAAAGTCAGTTTTTTCCTAGCATGGTTAGCACTGAAATGAATAGAATACGCCCGACAGTGATAGTGGGTCATGTTTAATACGATATTTAAAGCATTTTTAAATTTTATTTTATTTTGGGAGTACTGGGTGTGTGTTAAAGATGGCATCTTAATAAATGAAGATCTTACTTTTTTTTCTTTGCCCATGCAATGGCTTCCCAGAAGGTGAAACTGAAAACTTGACTTGCATCTTTAAACTCTCTGTTGCAAGTCTCCCCTACTCCTTTGTGTGAGATGTTTTCATTTCCCCCAAAAACTTTCACTTTCAGAAGAGTCCCTGTTTCTCAAGTTGCCAACTTACCCATTTCCATCCTAAACATTACTGTATGAAATGTTGTTTCTGTAGATGACATTTAATAGTGGCCTAGCAGAATACACATTCAGTTGACATAGAAAAGCATCATATTCTTTCTCCTGGGCTTTGGGCTCTAGACAGCTATCTTCAACATTCACCCTTGTTAAAAACAACAATAACAATCCAACATGGAGAAAACTAGCTTGTCTGAAAGGAAGCTTTTCCCTCAACAGCATTTTTTCCCCCTTAAAAATCATGGCAAGTATTTAAAAATACGCGAGTGAGATTTTGCAGAATAAACATTTGGAGTTGGACATAAGAGAATGGCTATTTTCTTAAAGTGCCATATTTCAGTGCAGCTGTCATATTGATGAGATGTTTTAGTATTATATGGTGGTGTGTTCCTGATTAGCTCCAGTGATGCTGAAAGTACCTTTAAATGACCCAACCGTGTGGGTCAGAGTGCTGCGTGGAATATTATTGATTGTTTGCCTGCTGCTCTGAGGGAAGTGGCTGATTTTGTGGGAGAGATCAGATGAACATCACCCATTCCATGGCTGACATCTCACTGAAATGTTCCTGAATGATACATTGGAGTTTGTCACACCTAAACAGTCCCCATATGACTGGGATGCAGTCTAAATGCCTTCTTGATTTTGATCGCTCCCTGTAATTTTTATTCATCTATTGAAATAGTGATTACTATGCTTCTGTTATTTCTGTTATTTCACAAAACAGCTGATTTCCCCCCCTAATTATCTTTACATAGAAAACCATTTGCTTCCTGAATCTTATTAGAACAGTTTGTATGTAATAGATGTAATTGTTGTTTTTGATTACATTTCCAGTCAAGTGAACTTGTTACTTAGCTTCATTTGGTTGATTAGCGTGGTTGTAAACCTTGGTAACCAGGGATTCCTAGGATCTCAATCAGTGACCCAGAACTTCTGAATCAGACAATTGGTTGGCATAATTATCCAGTGCGAATATTGTGAGTCAGTTTGTGCTTTTATATAAATGTGATCATGCACATTTATTTAAAGGCATACGCTACACAAACTAATCTAAACAGGGAGCTTCCACTAATGTAGAAACTACCATTATTGGAGGGTAGCCACAAGTGGACAGTATAAATGAGATCATATGAACACAGGCTATTTTGTCTATGAAACTTGTTTGTGGATCATACATATCTGTGATCAAGGCAAGTGTTTGTTGGATACTTGTCATTATTGATGGGTTCGCAATTTATTTTGTCACTTTTATGCTTATTCAAAAATGGATTGATGTTAAGGAACACTATCTGGAAATACTGATCTAAAATATCCAAAATGTATTATGAATGTTCTTCATGACATGGTCTAGATTAAAAATATACATTCATTAGCTTTTGATTGAATTGTGGTCATCTTAGTAAGACTAATTGCAGTGAAAGGAGTCTCAGGTTTCTGGATTGTAATATGCTGCTTTATTTTGCAGATTAAGTATCATCCAGATGAGCGACAGTAAAAGATGACATGGCTACTTTATCCTCAGGCATTGTCAATGAGAAAGCAACACTTTTTGAATCCAAATAAAAACTTAAATAAAATTGGATGTGAACAAATTAAATAAACACAGATATTTAAATTAATTGATATATACTACATAGCATTGATATGGATATATATAATTGTCACCAACAACTGACCTATAGCCAGTTTATACAGAAAATAACAGTTCAATGTTTCTATGTCAACTATTATTCTATTATAGGACTTCAGTAAAGTAGTATCTTAGAATCAGAAACTCATGTGGCAATTAACTGTGCATTTTACATATACCCTGCATACAATGTGGGTATTTACATATAGTTTTAATGTTTCAATCTGCCTGTATTTGAGGATGTTTTTTTTTTTCCTTTTTCTTTTTTACCAGCAATCATAATGAATTTCAACTACCCATAGCATACAAGTCTGGGGGAAGAATGAATGTTTCTGGTGGATTGACTTATCCAACCAGAATTCAGCAATGAGGGGGGGGGGAAATCCCCACATTATCACTTATCTATGTCGCTATTTTCTTTCTATATTATTTCTTGCTAAAATCACATTCTTCATCTTCCCTTTGTACCTTCTGTAACTTGGGAGAAAAAAGTTTGTTTGCAATGCTTTTTATCTTCCCTAGCTTCCTGAATTTATTGTCTTGTGAATGGGCGTTTTGAGCTTTTGGAGATGTGAAAGACTGTATATTGTAGCGTGAAAGAAAAAATTCAAAATAATTGCCATATTGTCGTCACAGATGGCTAAGGAAAGATACAATGAGTGCTTTAGGGAACCCCCCAAAAATTGCTGGGGAGGGAAGACAGGAAAGGGAGTTGTTACATGCAGGGAAACCAATAGCAAATGCAATTTATGACTGAATCATGTTAATGATAGGAAGCCTATGACAGAGGACATAAAAAGCCAGTTTTTCTGTCTTGAAATATCTTGTGCCAAAACAAATGCTTAGCACAGAGTTCTTTTAGATATGCCAGACCAGAGCACAAAACATGAAATGATGGGATAGAATAGCAGACATATTCCTGGAAAAATGGCTGTGTACAGGCAACACATATGCTTAACTCTCCTTAATTAGTCTCTGGGGAAAAAACGCTTGTGCAGCACAAAGACGTAGAGAACACTGTGTTACACAGAACAAAATGGAGACGCCTCTTATGGCCACTGTTAGTAAAGGGGTTGGAAAGAATTCTAGAAGCCATGTTCTACATGCCTTTTCTACCTTGTTTAATATGTGTTACTATATCAATGATATAGACGAGAGAGTAGCCTTGGTGAATTTCCACTAGTGTATTTTGATAGTGTTCAAGGCTAGATAAGAACTCTTCTTCCTGAACCAGTGTATGTATTTAATTAACTTTTACAGTTTTTGAATGTTTAAAAGAATATTATTCTCCTTTTAAATGTAGCAATATTACATGATGATGCAGTCTTTCCCAATTGGCCCTGAACTCAAAACTTAGGGAGAGACTAACTTTGCACATTACCAAGGAGACCATGGATGAAGAGCAGTGATTTTCTAAGTGTAAAGTAACAAGAGTACAGTTCACAATTCAAATTTTCAACATTTATAGCCAAAGCACTAATGATGCATAGCAATTATGGCATAAATCAGTAATCATCCACATTTATGCCAGATTTAGTCATGCTGAATGATGCTGAAAAAATGTTTTCAGTAAGATTTTGTGTATTGTTAATTTAATGGTAGAAATAGTCTATGAAGTACTAAGGCTGTAGAAGTTGGATTGAAGCCAATTTGTATTTTGATCAAAGCTATATATTTGGTCGGTGGCACAGTAATTCAATGGGTAAGATGCTGGACTTGTCAGCTGGAAAGCTGGCAGCCCAGGTTCAAGACCCAAGTGCCACACAACGGGGTGAGCTCCAGTCCTTGCCCCAGCTCCTGTCAGCCTAGAAGTTGAAAAGCATGCAAATGGACATATATAAATAGGTACCACTTCGGTGGGAAGATAACAATGCTCTGTGACATTATGCTGGCCACATGACCATGGAAATGACTTCAGATAGCGCTGGCTCAATGGCCTTGAAACTGAGAGGAGCCCCACCCTCTATAGTCAGCAACGACTAGTGGAGTAAAATCTATAGGGAGTCCTTTACCTTACCTTTTGATGTATGTGGAACAGGTCCTACTGATTACAATACAGTACAATACGATACAACACAACACATCACATCACATCACATCACAACACAACACAACACAACACAATACAACAACAGAGTTGGAAGGGACCTTGAAGGTCTTCTAGTCCAACCCCCTGCCAAGGCAGGAAACCCTACATCACTTCAGACAAATGGTTATCCAACATCTTCTTAAAAACTTCCAGTATTGGAGCATCCACAACATCCACAAAAAGCATCCATATTCGAATATGTACAGATAATTAGAAAATAAAAGGAAAATAAAATAGAACAGTTTGTCTTGTGGGAGCATCATCACTTTGACCATAAGAGATTGGACAGCCATTTGTCTGGAATGGTATAAGATGATCTGCCACAGGCAAGAGGTCCGATTAAAAGACCTCCAAGGTCCCTTCCAACCCTATTATTCTGTGTTCCATGTGACGTACTATAGCTTGATATTTTTCTCTAACCTTCCTTTCATTGTCATTTCTCTTTTCCTTTGAAGGTAATAATGGGCAGGAGAATAAAGATTCTGGGCAACCATTCCAAATGATGAGTTCTGGAGACAGAATGCAGAAGCCTGCAATGGAAATGCAACTAGAAAGCCATGAGAAAAAACAGTTAAATAATTGGAATCAGGAAAACCTATCTTCCATTCAGGCTCTGATGAAAGACTTTCTTGCCCAACAAGGGAAAATAAGGAAGAAATATTTTGAGAAACGTGTACAATTCAAAAATAAATTAGATGTAAATGAGCAGCATCCAATGCAAACCAAAGGAGATGATCATGTGTGTAGAGACAATGGGAAAAAATGCAACTGGACTTGGTCTTTTTGTCATGAAAAGAAATCCGGTACATCTAAAAAAAAAATTCGGCCAGGAGAAAAGCCATATAAATGCCTGGACTGTGGAAAAAACTTCTGCGAAAATGGGTCTCTTACTATTCATAAAAGGATCCACACAGGAGAGAAGCCATATAAATGTTTGGAGTGTGGGAAGAGTTTCAGAAGAAGCAGTCAATTTACGTCCCATAAATGGATCCACATAGGGGAGAAGCCATATAAATGCAGTGTATGTGGAAAGGCCTTCTGTGAAAATGCATCCCTTCTGAAACATGAAAGAATCCACACAGGGGAGAAGCCCTATAAATGCAGAGAGTGTGGAAAGACCTTCATTCAGAGCAGTCATCTTACTTCCCATAAAAGGATTCACACAGGGGAGAAGCCATATAAATGTAAAGAGTGTGGAATGAGTTTCAGTAGGTGTGGTTCCCTTACTTTCCATAAAAGGATCCACACAGGGGAGAAGCCATATAAATGCATGGAGTGTGGAAAGAACTTTACTAAAAGGAGTGTACTTACTTCCCATAAAAGGATTCACACAGGAGAGAAGCCATATACATGTTTGGAGTGTGGAAAGGCCTTCAGTCAACAGGGTAATCTTACTTCCCATGAAAGGATGCACAGTGGGGACAGACCTTACAAATGCCGAGAGTGTGGAAAGAGTTTCTCTGAAAATGCATCGCTTACGAAGCATAAAAGGACCCACACAGGGGAAAAACCATATCATTGTTTGGAGTGTGGGAAAGATTTTGGTACTAGTAGTAATCTTAATTCCCATAAAAGAATCCATGCAGGGGAGAAGCCATATAAATGCATGGAGTGTGGAAAGACTTTCACTAATAGCAGCCAACTTACTTCCCATAACTGGATCCACACAGGGGAGAAGCCATATAAATGTGCGAAATGTGGAAAGGCCTTCAGTCAACAGGGTAATCTTACCTCCCATGAAAGGATGCACAGTGGGGAGAGACCTTATAAATGCCCAGAATGTGGAAAGAGCTTTTCCGAAAATGCATCCCTTAGGAAACATATAAGGATCCATACTGGGGAAAAACCATATAACTGCTTGGAATGCGGAAAGGGTTTTACTACCAGTAGTAATCTTAATTCCCATAAAAGAATCCATGCAGGGGAGAAGCCATATAAATGCATGGACTGTGGAAAGACTTTTACTCAAAGCAGTAATCTCACTTCACATAAAAGAATCCACACAGGCGATAAACCATATAAATGTATGGAGTGTGGAAAGAGCTTCTGTGAAAATGCACCTCTTATGAGACATAAAAGGATCCATACCGAAGAGAAGCCGTATAAATGCATGGAGTGTGAAAAGGGTTTCTGTCAAAAGTCATCTCTTATGAGACATAAAAAGATCCACGCAGAGGACAAGCCATATAAATGTGTAGAGTGTGGAAAGAGTTTCAAAACAAGGAACGACCTAATTTCCCATACACAGATCCATTTGGGTGAGAATCTATGGACATTTTTGAGTTAATTGATTAAATGTGTGCATTTCCTATTTGTGTACAGTGGAACCTCCATTCACGACCACAATCCGTTCCTGGATCCCGGTCGGCACCCAATTTGGTCGTGAACGGAAGCATGACTTACTGCGCATGCATGGACAAAAATCACAAAAAAAAAAGGCGCCATAGGGGAAATTGGCACGGCTGGGTTTGATCGGGAACCGAAGATATGGTTGTGAACAAAGGTACATTTTTACCAGATTTTTTGTTCGGGAACCGATTTGGTCGTGGACTGGGGCGTTCAGGAACCGAGGTTCTACTGTATGCTGAATTAATGAAGGGAGGTTTTTTAATTCTGACCCTCACCACTTACAGTACCAGGGAGATGAATTTACCAATGGGAAAAATGAATGGATAGGTCTGTTTTAATTATGTTAATTTTTAAATATGCTTAATTGAGAATATCCAACCCTTTTTATGCTGATCTTCAACTGTAAGAAAGAATTGATTCCATAATTATGAACAGCAGATTTTAGAAAGTGCCATTAGAAAGTGGCTATTGCTATTGCACATCAATAAAAAATTTTTTTTCTTAAGTTTATATTTATCCCAGTTTCCAGTTGATCATGGTTCTTAGAGGGGTACACTTTTAACAAGTGCTGCTTCCTCAGGCAACATAAGGAACTGCATTTCTTGGATGCATCACTTCAAGACAAAGCTCTCAGTTAGCCTTTCTTCCACCATAGCAGATATGCAGGTAGAAATTGAACCGATCCATGGACACATGGTTTAAACTTTCGTTCTTTTTCATAACCTTTTTCTTTCCTTTTTTGTTTTTCTTTTTCTCCCAAGTTAGGGACACTCAAGAGGATGAGAATGAAAACATCTCCAGTGTGCTGACATTACAAATGATGAAGCAAGAAGGAAGATCTTTGGAAATCTGTGTGGACCAAAGTAAAACAGTATGAAGTTAAAAAAAGAAACTTCAGAAAACTTGGTCAGTCCCTCCTGACCAACCACACTGAAATTAGAATGGGAACTTCCTCCTGGATGTGAAGATACAGAGAAATAGTCCAACTGGCTTCTACTGCGAAGAACCAAGAACTGATCAACTAGCATGAATGCTTCTGCAGGGAGCCTTTTTTAGTCAGAGGACTCATGAGATTAGACAACAATCACATAGAAGCCCATGTTGAGTGTGAAAAGAGTTTCAGGATGAAAGTTGCTCTCTCAAAAAAAGAGCCAGAATGATGAGAAGCCCCTGAAATTGATGAGATTGTTTTTCTCAAGCATTGGGGCCACTTTTGCCTTCTATGATGTGACAAGGGCTAAGAAAAAGTCTACATTTGATGGTGGGGTAGACAAATAAAACTATTTCTTTCTCTTGCTTGTCTTAAAAATTAACACATTAATGTGTTTGAAAGCTTTGATTAGGGGGACATATATCAGACTTTCAGAGGCTCCTGAGTTGAAGATGTTTCTTCAAATATTGCTCCTTAATGATTCCAGGTCAAACTGAACAACAACAACAAATAAAGATAATAAAGAACTAGTTGTAGGAATGATTTTCTTTGAACTTAACACAAGGAAACGTTCCAAGCTTCATTCTTCAGAGAGAAAAAATTGGTGGTATGCAAAACTATATCAGCACAAACATATATTTGTTGTTAGTTATTGAATTCTACAATCATGAAAGAAACACATCAAAACCAGTGGTCCCATAGCAAATCGTGCTGAAAAACATACTTATCTGATGGCAGCAGGTGCATCTGCAACCACCCAAAAGGCACTCGTGTGTCTTAAGTGAGGGTACATGGAACAAAGTGAGTTCCTACACTGATTTCAAGCATGTATTGAAGTTAACAATTTGCAGATTCAAGGGTATTCTAGAAATGTGAAGTCCATAGGAAAAGCTTGCAGTTTATACACCAATAGCAGAATGTGATGTGCAGTGCCTCCAGTGTTTGGCTTGAGGAAATACATTTTGTACATGGTAAAGAAAGATATACTATTGCAATCAATATTCTCTCTTTCCTGTGGTATAATTATTCCCTTGGTGCTCTCTGAGCTTGTTTTTTTTACAGAAATATCATTATCCAAACTACCGTAGGTAACATCATCAGTACTAGTAAGAAGTGAGAGCAAACCCCACTCCTTACTTGCACTGATGATGTTACCTAGTTTGGATAATGATATTTCTGCAAAAAAAACAAGCAAGCACCAGACTCCTCATTTCAATCCCAAGCTACACATTTTCTCATTTCTTGGTACAATTATATCCTTTTGCCATTCCAATTGCTGTTTTTCAGGAGGAACTTTCAGGAAGACTGGACTCAGGACACCTCAAATAGTAATCAAAGGTCCACAGCTGTCTTAACTTCTCTATGTCTTCTGTTGTCTAGAATGCCTCCTGCTATTTTATTAATTATGCATGCTGAAAGTCTCCCTCCCTCATAGGGAATAGAATGAAGTTGACTCCTACTTAGGATGCAGCTATCACACTATTAGCCTGGCCATTTCTGACAGGATTTGGCTCCTTTTGAGTCGTCCTTCAATCTCTACCCAACCTTCAGGGCGGCTGTTCTTGAGGGAAGCGAGTTCAAATTCCCCAGGGACAATTTTCTCCTATCTCCACAGAAGCTTCCCCCGCTGGAGACGTCGGCGCTTTCCTCCCACAGGGAGCCAGCCTTTCCTCCTCCCCTCCAGCGCCCCTACTTTCCCGCCCTTTCAGGGAAGGCTGGCACTTTGCCAATAGTCCACCAGAGGGCGGCGTTCTCAGCTTCTCTGATTCAGTAGCATCTGAAAATTGTTGGCGAGACCGTGCGTCGGAAGGAGCTGGAGGCGCGTCGGCCCCTCCCATCACCACCACCCGCTGTGAGTGGCAGGCGGGGCTTTTGCCCGAGGCGCAGAGGCTGCTGGGAAAGCCTTTGCGGAGACGCGGATCCCGACGTGACTGCCGAGTTGCGTGAGTGGCGGTTCTACCCGTGCAAAAGTGGTCCCGTAGGTAGAGCGGTGCTTGGAGAGGGGCCAAGTCTTCCTCCGGGCTCGGAATCCTGGTCCCTTGTTCCCCTGCTGCTCTTTGCTTTGCAGGAGCCAGGCAGGGTGGGGTGGGAGGAGAGAAATGGGGGTCTCCAGAAGGGAGGGGCTGTTTCCCCCCATTTCCTTTGTAGCCTATGAGTGGGGGAGGGGAAGGGGAGGCTAGCCAGTTTGTCTTCCTGATGGCTCTGGGTGCAAGGACTAGAACTAACTAGGGTGCTGCTTCCCAGCCTTTCACCCACGATCGCAAAGGGGCTCTTCCCGCAGAAAAGAAAGGAAACGTTTGCAGGGACCGGAGGTGTAGCATTCGCACTATGTGCCCGATGAGACCGATGTTTCTCAAACTTCTTTAAAGTCTGGGAGTTGACCAGGGTGCTGCTGTTGGAAGGAAACTCCATCTAGTTCATTCCAAGTAGGGAGGAAGACGTTGGAAACAACATGGGGAGCTGATTGGAAAGATGGTTCATTGAACCGAACCACGAAGACAGTGTGCAGTTCTGGGTCAGCTGAACAAAAGGGTTGAATGAGTGGCTGGATCTTTATAAGGTTTCTGTGCCTTTGACGTTTGCACTGTTCTGGGGGTGGTGCAATGAAGGGTCTTGTGTTCTGAAAGGGTGTTTCTGTTGTGGCTTTCCCCCTGTCTTGGGGTCTTGGGTGAGGGGCTGCTTTCTAATCCTACCACTCTGCCTTTGTTAACTGTCAAACTGCTGCAGGGGATTTCGAAATGTCCTGTTTTGAATGCATTTCTAAAAGCTGGCCTCCTCAGTTTCTGCTTGGGGGCAGGGAGCCTGGTGCTGGTTTCTGCCTCCCTTAAGATTTTTTCTCCCTTAGGGAAATAAAAGATTTGCCCTTTTTTAATATTTTCCAAAAATATGTCATTCTTCTGGAGTGGGGCTTCCCACAAGAGCATGTTTCTCTATTTCTCCTTTGTGGGAAATATTCTATTCTGCCTCTTCAATATTCCCAAAAATATTTCATTTTTCGGGGAGTGGGGGTGCTTTCCACACAGCTTCCCAGCCTTTCTCCATGACTGGGAAGGGGCTCTGCTTGCAGAAAAGATGGGAGACATTACAGGGAGTGAGATGAAAGTGGAGCTGAAATGCTTAAACCTGAGACATTTATTATTTAATGTATTGTTCTTAACTCTAATTCTCTTGCAATGATTAGAATAAATAACTAGGAAATAGAAATCCAAAACATATTTTGAATGTATTTGTCCATTATTTCAGGGGTGGGTTGTAAATTGTTTTTCTGCCAGTTCGCTCAGTGTTGCGCCTCGCACATGCGCACTCGCACAGCAGTCAAAAAATTGCTTCTGCGCATGCACAGAAACAAAATTGAAAATGGTGGCGCCCATGGAGACACTGAAGGAACCACCTCTGTGACGTCACCACCGAGTTACTACCGGTTCTATAGAACCAGTAGGAACCTACCTCTGCATTATTTTGAGTCTTTGTTAGAAGTTGATCAAGTAGAATTGTTCAGACTATGTCCCAGCTGCAGAGAAGGCAAAATAGCAAATAAGTTTCCCTATTTTCTTCCCTGATATTAGTGGAGATTTTCTTGTTATTTTTTCTATGGGGATGGATTCTTGCTAGTTAAATTATTCGTCCTGTTTTCCTGATAGGTTTTTTGGTTTTCCATTTGGGTTATGTAAGCTGCGAGTCTTTAGTGCTTCTTCTAGAGACAAAGAATAAACTAGAGTCAGATCATCCAGGCTTAAGAAGGTGGTTGTGAAGGAAGTTAGCATCTACCCACCCCTCCTAGAGGAATTAAATATCCTAGAAAAGATCAGAAAGGCAGAACAATATGTTTCCCTGGATGATAGAAAAGGGAAAATAGTTTTAAAGACAAAGCACCTTCCTGC
>JANHFT010005778.1:57171-70643 GCA_032467955.1 Pseudoxenodon macrops | reverse complement strand
TAATAAATTGGAACTTTGAGGAATGCTTTGCCTTGGAGTCTGATTTAGTTCTGGATGATATTTGGAACGCTGACAGAACATTTCTAAGCCTTTCCCTGAATATAATCTCAGCAATTTTTTTCCTACTCTGAGTTTATGATTGCCAATTATCCATGCAGTTACAGACGCTGATAAATGTAATAACTCTCAAGTCTCTATGATGAAATATCATTGGATATTTTAAATCTTTTAAAGTGTCTCTGGTAGACTAACCTTGGCTTGTTCACTAAATACAATGAGTGGGTTAGCCCAAAGTTAAGTTCACAGAAAATGCCAAGATATAATGTGGGTTAACACAGGACACTCACTCCAAAGCAACCCACATTATAGCTCTGGTGACTTATGTCATTTATGAGATCAAATATGCTAAGAGCTTTCCATTAAAAATCCTGGACGTGCATATTATTTTGCTAATTTGAATTTATTTTCCCTCTAAAGAGAGATCTTTAGACAAATATCAGTTTTGCTGTGCTCCTACAGATGTCCAGTGCTCGGCTGTGATGGCCAAGGTCATGTATCAGGTAAATACACTTCCCATCGCACAGCTTCAGGTTGTCCCATGGCTGCCAAGAGACAGAAGGAAAGTCCTCTCAATGGATCTTCACTACCCTGGAAGTTGAACAAGCAAGAACTGCCACACTGCCCTTTGCCAGGCTGCAATGGGCTGGGTCACGTTAATAATGTTTTTGTCACCCACAGAAGGTATCCCTTTGTTTTTATTCCCTTTCCCCCCCCTTCCCTTAGCAAGTATCTATAAATCAATATAGTTTTGTTTATTTGACAATCCTATTGACAATCCTATTTTCCATGCAATTTAAATAGCCCATCTTTCAGGGATGATCGGGGCTAGAACCTTTAATGAATACTTATGCATACTCTATAAAAATAAATTATTACTAGGATCAAATCATAATAATAAAATAATATTTTATAGACTTTTGAAGAATGGGCATCATAAACTGTGCATAATTTGTTCTTTTGATCTTCTAATGTGACTTCAAAGTCATAGATTTCCTAGCATGAATGTAGCTGGTGTGACTGTTAGTAAAACAGTAGTGCAAAAATATCAGATTTGGTGCTTTGAAGCAAGTGCTATCCAGGGGTGGCCTTCAAAATTTTTAGCAAGGGGTTCTCTGCCTGGTTGCTGGATGGGCATGGCCATGGTGGGTGTGGCGTAGTGGGCCTCCTGCACTATGGCAGAGAGTGTGTTTTTGCCCTTCCCGGGCTCCAGAGGCTTTCCTCGAGCCTCTGGGAGGGCGAAAATGGCCTCCCCAGGTTTCGGAGGCCCTCTGGAGGCCGGAAACGGGTCTGTTTCTGGCCTTCCCAGACTTCTGGTACACCCGTTTTTCACCCTCCCCGAGCCTCTATGCACGCCCTGCACTTACCCGCATCCAAAACAGGCTGTGTGGGGACTCCAGGGAAGGGATGCGCAGGATGGGCAGGGTGTGCATCTGAGAACATTTCTCAGAACTGCACAGAATTCTAGCTAGAGGTTCTCCCAAACCCCTGCGAACCCCCAGCAACCCACCCCAGGTCATGGGGATATGTCACTAAATTTCCTGGAAAATTGCTTGGGGACAGAAACTTGCATAGATCAAGTAGAAAGTTGTTCAGCAGTCATTTGATCTGGATAATTTTATTGAGCCTTGGAACCTTCATCTTTCTGCAATCTCTTCTGGCTTAGCTTGATGAGATGTTCTGATGAGAACTCTATTCAAAGTCCACTATCACATCCATTAAACTTTAGCTTTTCTTTCCATATACTTTCTATTACTATACAAATTCCCCTGCATTTCTACTTTCCAAATCTTCCATGCCTAGATATTGCTTTAAAATTTTATGATGATTTGTTTTTTCAATGCAAAAAGTAATAGATTTGGTTGTCAGTGACAGTTGAACTACTTACCGTATTTTTCAGAGTATAAGGCACACTTCCCCACCCCAAAGAGGCTGAAAATTTGGGTGCATCTTATACTCCGAATGTAGCTTTTTCAAAGCTTTTTTTTCCAGATCTAACGAGGCGCTAGCAAGTGAAATGATCTTTGCAGGCTTTTTTCATTGCTACTCCCTCTGAAGAAGCTTTTTTTTTCCAGCCCTAACCAGGGGGTAAATTAATGTGCTGAAACTGACCAGACTAAGGATGCTAGCCAGATAGCTTCCTGGTAGGCAGATTCCCCCCCCCTATTTTCCACCCAAAAAACTAAGTGCGTCTTATAATCTGAAAAATGCGGTAAAATAACATTTTAGAATCAAATTGTGATACTACTACTAAATTTCTAGAAATTTCTTGCAAATAAAGGAATAACCTGATAACCTCTTTTGATTGATTCTATGTGGCATCATTATAACTATAGTACTGTACCATAAATAGATCTACTTCTACTAGCATACTGTGTTTACAAGTAAAGAATTACGGTATCTTCCTGATTAGTATTTGTTTAGATCGGCACGGGTTTAGGTCTTTCTTAATGTTTTTGAAGCATACTTTGGGCTGCATTTTTCTCTGAAAAAGAAAGATATCTTTTCATTCTTCATTGGTTATAATTATATATTTATTTTTGTTCTGCGTAATGAATTAAAAGGTGTAGATCCTTTATACAGCAGCTGCTTTCTCAAGCTGCCAGAGTCTTAGATGCATTAGAGTTCAATTTCTTGAACTTCTAGCCTTTGAACATGTTCATTTGGCTTTCTGGGGTTTATAATCCCAGAATATCTGGAGAGTGCCATTTTTGGAAACATTATGAAAGTATAGTTCTCTTCTCCTTCATTCCTCTGTGTGTGTGTATGTGTGTGTGTGTTCTGTTTCCACTTGCAGAGAAAACCCTCTCTACATTCTGAGCTGTAAAAATATATAAAGGACAAAGTGGAGACATAACAGAGTCTGAAACCTGACCTTGGATTCACATTTCATAGCGACTTTAATCATGCTGTGATTATGATACTCCTGTTGGATATGGAAACTTTTGTGATCTGTTGTGGTCAAAAGATGGCTCCCTTGAATAAACCAAATCAATCTGAAGATGCAACATAAATTTCTTAAGCATGAAAACAACTGCAGTGTTAGCTGGACACCCAGCAATGCAGCTTGCTGACAGCTTGCTCAATAGCACTGAACAAAATTAAAATATAACTTCTATACCTTTGGCCTATTGCATTACAAAGACAAGACAAAGAAAAAGACAACACAGAGGGCCTCTTATAGGATTGGTCGTGATGTATATGGAGGGGTATGCTCTATAGATAGTGCTTGACTTATGACCGTAATGGAGTCTGCCCATCATAGCCTTAAATCATGATGATTGTAAAATTGGACAATTCCAGATGTTTGGTGCCACAGCTGAAGAGATTGAGCTTCTAGCTGTGTTTCAGATTTCATATGGGAAAGCCACTCTCAATATTCCTGCCTCAGATGTATTAGCTAGTTAGGGTGGGTTGTATTTGGAGTACATGGTCCTGCAGTTCATCTCTCTCTCTTTCTCTCTTTCTCTCCACCCACCCCCCGCAAAACTGCATTGAAGATTTAATTTTGGAATTCAAATTCAATTCAATTCAATGAATTTAATATTTCATTTGGGAATTCTTAATTAGGAATAAAGTTCATCTGTTAAAGAACTTCACAAATTATGAACAACTTCATTGTCTACAATATATAAAGTGCGGTTTCAAAATTGTGTTGGATGCTTGTATTGAATATTTTGGAGAAAAAACATTTTAGTGTTTCAGTGTGAAGTTGAAAAAGGATATAGGAATGAAAAGCAGGGAAACATTATCTTCAGTGTGGCATGAAACAGGAAACTGAATGGAAAACAAAATACATCTGTAATAATTCAGCATTTTTTTATTAAGAAAGTCTTGAAAGCTTCTGAGCCGTCTTTGCTATACAAACCAATAGAAAATATTTTATTAAAGGCAAAGTTCTTCATTCATTTATTGTGCATTGGTGATCTGTTGCAGAAATATCTCTGAAAGGAATACTCAAGGGATGTATTAATTTTCTTAAGATATTATAGGAAAGGGGCAAAAAAAAGCTTTATTAGCAACCAAAAGGCCTTTAATATATTTAGTCATGTAAATATTACAGTAACTCAACTTTATTAAGAAAGTAGAGCTGGAGATAAGATTTCAGTTACTAGAAGAGCTCTGTGTCCCTTCCCATCTGAAAAAACATTAAATTGTGCTGTTAATGGAGATTCTCTGGGGAAATGGATACATATGCTGAAAGGATTACTGAAAGGGGGAGTTTCCATTGCACAGATGGCATCTGCTTTTGGAACACTGTAGGTGAGATTGCAGAAAAGGAAAGTGTCAAATTTTAATCAAACCTTGTTTTGGGAACAAGAAGATAAGGCCTGCTAAAGGAAGATGAATGATACAAAAAGACACCACATTTTTTTTATTCCAGTCTGAAATAAAGCTTCCTTGGTATTTGATGTATGAATAAGTTCACTGGCATAGAGAAAAATTCCAGGTCAACCAATTTCTCAGATGATGGGGAAAAAACACAGTGATAACATACTTGAAAAACTGGACAACTTGTATCTGTTGTGAAGGAAGATTGATTATATTATATTTTCATTTCTTTTCTATAAGTAGTAAATGTGTGCTTATAGAACATTTGTTTGTTTTTGCATCTTTCTTTTAATAATATGTATTAAATATTAATTGCACGCAGTATGAATTTTCAGTAATGTTAACATGCTAGGAAACATCCAACCGTTGTTGTTTTTCTTACAACAGTGAGAATAATGACTTTTAAAACATAAATCAGTGGCTGTCTTAAATGATGACCACAAACTGTATGTATCTTATGTATTAATTTAGTTTATTTATGTAGCTGCCCTCTCAGAAATGATTTTCAATAGCATACAAATAAAACAAGAAATCAATACACAATGATTTTCAAATTTGACAATTTTAAGATGTGTGGACTTGACATGTCTGGGGAATTCTGAGAGTTAGATCCAAACATCTTAAAGTTGCTAAGATTGAAAAACGTTGGTCTGGAGTGGTCAGTTAAGGATAAAATGCATTTAAATGATGGTCAGTTCAGACACTATTTAGCAGTACATATTATTGATTATATTTACGTAACTAACGTGATGAATACACACAGTTTGCCTCCTATACAACTCTGCATCCCTTACTTGTAAGCAAGATCACTTTTCTTAAGATATCTACTATATCCAGTACAAGCATTTATTCTTATCAGGTGTATTTGGCATGGAGTCATTAAAATATTGGTATTAGTATTATGGTAGTTGTTCTCACCCAGCCTTAGCAAGTAATGATAAGCTGCTTACTCGCAAGTAAAAACAAACCCCTTTTCAAACAGGGTAGGAACAGTCTTTATTCAGGTGGATAAACAAAAATCAATCATAATTAGTCCCAACAGACCTGGCCAAGAAATCTGAATTGCTTGCTGTATCCTAAAAGTAAATGGTTGTTTACAATAACTGGCTACTCCCAAACTCCTATTATTTATTTCCCAGTCAGGGAGGACTGGCTAGTATCCATGTCTGCTTTTCCCTAAGAGCCGGCTTATTGTTTTCCTTTACTCTCCTCTCCTTCCCTCTCTATGCATACGTGCATCTGGGATGGGCCCCATCTGTTCCTCCCCCTCACTCAGGCTCCAAAGACATCTGCCTCTCCACCTTGGGGAGGACGGAAGGCCACAGCTCTGCCTCTGCCTCTGATGCTTTTTCTTTATCAGAGACTTCCAAAGGCTCCGAAGCTGGCCCAGGCTCTCCCTCAACCTCCTCCTCATCTGACTCTGCGATTAGCTCTGCTGGCAGCCAAGGGGCCACAGCAGTAGTGGCAGTGGCAATGGTATAGTATAGTATGGGTAGTCCTCAAGTTAGTACCACAATTGAGCCCAAAATGTATGTTGCTAAGTGAAACATTTGTTAAGTGTGTTTTGCACTATTTTACAACTTTTCTTGCCATATTTGTTAAGTGAATCACTGCACTTGTTAAATTAGTTACACAGCTGTCAAGTGAATTTAGATTCCCCATTGACTTTGCTGGTCAGAAGGCCGCAAAAGCTGATCACGTGACTCTAGGACACTGCAATGGTCATAAATATGAGTCAGTTGTCAAGCATCTGAATTTTGGTCATGGGATCATGGGGATGCTGCAATGGTCGTAAGTGTGAAAAACAGTCATAAGTTAAATGAACTGTTGTAAGTCGAGGACTCTAGCACAGCACAGCACAGCACAGCACAGCACAGCACAGCACAGCACAGCACAGCAGTCTATGTGCAAGTTATTTGCTAAGAAGTTCAGTTTGGTGCAATGAAATGAAAAACAATCACTTCATTTTTATAGTAATTGTTTCATAAAATGATTGCAAGGTATCTTCTTTTTACAGTATTCCTGAAGATAGCTTGTCTATTTTTATTTGAAAATCCTGAACAAATTTTACATCTTCGTAGCATGCTTGTCCTCTGGAAAGACAACACTGAATGTGAATCTATTGCCCGAAGCAGGGATGTTCATAGAAAGCCATAATGGTGCAAAAATGATAACGTGGTGATATCATTACACAAGACCTGCCCTCACATATTTGCCTTCTGAATATCTGATGCAAGTATGTAAATCATGCTACTTGCATTATGATGCCCATTTTGTCATTTTCCCCCTTGGCCCCCTTACAAGTGTACATTTCTTTGGCTTCTCTCCATGGGGTTGTTTTTCAGAATGACTCTTCATTGTTTCCAGCAACTTTCTCCATAAGGTTAACCTCATCTGATCAGCTGATTGGACTGAGTCTGTAGAGCTGAAAACCCCGCCTCTGTTGCTAGGCTTTCCCAGCTTTTGACTCAGTCCTTAGCTGGACAAGACATGTAGAACCTTTCTCCTGAAAGCTATTTCAAATTTGAAAGAGGAATTATTCTGAATGAGGATTTCTTGATTGTGAACTGTGAGTGTTTCCCAGCTGAAACACTCACAGTTGAGTCACTGGGCCGCTTCGGTAGCAAGCCATGGCTTCAGCCATGAGGGGAAAGCAGACAAGTATTGCTGACTTCAGCCAGAGGGTGCCCAGTACCTGAATAAGTGGCTGCCAGCAAGCAGACCCTTTGTATAGGGATCCGTACTGTTCTATCACCTAGTCAGAGTCATTGCGAGTCTCAAAGCTTCCCTCGGCTCAACAGCAGTTGGCGGTCACCATTTTGACAGCCCCGCATGAGCCCTTTTTAATGGCAACCGTGTTTTTACTGTTTTGGCAAATTCAAGCCATCAGCGCAACTACTACAGAGAGTCGCTGCACTAACCGCCAATGAAGTCGAGTTGCAAAAACTGCTCACTCTCATAGCAGCCAGTTGTTAGGCCAGAGCTTAGTGCGCCTTTCGTCATTGCCACAACTACTGCCTCCTGCAGCCTCACAGCATGCTGTGCCTGAGGGGCAGGAGCTTCGATCCACATAATCACAGGAGCTTCGTGCTGTATATTGGACCACCTCAGGCAGCTTTGGCCTTAAGAGCTTTGCACTCTGCTTAATCAGAAGCTTTGCACTCCATATTGCAGTAAACCACACTGACCGCAGTCTCAGGAACCTAGTGCTCCAAGATCCACTCAGGCTGCAGTCTGATGGCCAGACCCTCACACTCTAATTGCTGATACCTAGGCCACAAGAGCTGTTGCGCTTTAATTCTATGGTAATCATTGTGAACCTGAGCACATGTAATGCACTCATTTGCATTAAGGCCCAAGGCGCTTCGCCCCATTGAACACTTATAGGCCTCTGGCTGTCTACTCCGCAAGTTTACGTTTCAAAACATATTGGCCTCAGGAGCTTTGCGCTCCACTGTGTTGCACCACATATTGCTCCATCTATAAGTGCTGCAAGCATGTGAGGCGATAAGAGTTAGCTCAAAGCCGAGAAAAAATATGGCTGAAAATCCTCCCCCTGCCGTGCCTATTACTTCAGCAGGAAATTTGAGACACTCAGAGAAGAACTTGGATAGGTCCAAAAAGCGTTCTAAGGCAGCGAAGTGATCATTGCCAACTGATTGCCTGATATATAATTTAAACAGCTAGTCCCTCCTGAGAACCAGTTTGGTTTAGCGGTTCAAGGCATCTGGCTAGAAACTGGGAGACAATGAATTCTAGTCCTACCTTAGACACAAAGCCAGCTGGGTGATCTGGGGCCAGTCACTCCTTTTCAGCTCTAGGAAGGAGGCAAGGGCAAACCTCTTGCTAAAATGGTGGCAAGAAAACTTCAGGGACTTATCCAGCAGTCATCAGGAATCAGACACACAGATACATTCCCTCATGTAATTGGAGATGCAAGAACAATTTATTTGGGTGTCCTATTAAAATGCACTAGTTGTGCTCCATGTACTGAAGTGAAATTATATACAAACTGGTGAGAAAAAATACAGATGAAATATGTTCATTTTCAACCCGCAATATTCATAGATATGCAAATGGGATTTTAACTAGGAAGAGATTGATTTCCACATCCCTACATGTCACACTTGGGAGGCATGATTAATAATCACCTGGCTCTTTGTTTTATTTTTAAAATGTGGCATTGGACACAAAATGCTCCAGATAACTGCTATGCAAGTGTTGAAAAGCATTACATCTTTTTTTTTATTAATTTATTGCAAATTCAATTTAAAAGGTAAGTATATTGTGTTTTAAAATATATCTGTAAAACACATATAATATATGCAGGCTGCGTGCCATGTCATCAACTGGTCTAAATAAGGATAGACTAACTAATGAGACTAGGAACATTTAAATTAGCATTTTGACCTGATGTTTTATGATGTTTTGTTTTATTTGTTTGTTTACTGGGCCCAAATACATTAAATGGCTATGCATTGCTCAAGAGAGCAAGACTAAGGGATAGATAACATTGCATTTTGCCAATACTGGAGTTTTGCCAAGAGTAACACACTGAAAATGCAACAGCTCAGTAAACAATCAGCTTCACTTAATTTTAAGCATTCTAATTAAATACCATTCAATTACACAGTTGTAATCCATATCCTATTACAAATGCCATCTAGAATATACTGTAGATGCACTTAAAACCACACATTTCATATCTCTCCGATTTTTCTATTGCAGATACTATTGCAGTTTGCAACTAGGTAATCCATGCATTATTTAGCAAATAATTAATCAGTTGCAAATATGTACAGTATTTTATTATCCATTCCACAGATCATTTCCCAGCAAAATCAGTTCTACAAAAACATCTGTAAGTTGATTTTCAAAAGTCTACTACTTTCATTTATTAAGGCTTTTTAGAAGCTCCTTTTAAGGAAAAAAATAAGTATCAAGTGCCACATGTGGAGCTTGAATAGCTCTCTCTAATGGGAACAACTTAATTTTCTGAATTCAGATACCAAGAAAAGCTATATATTTTTTGTAAAAGTGGAAGTAAAAAACTTAACATTTAAGGTGGAAAAAGAAGGCAAAGAGACCATATAATCCTTGCTAACATTCAGTTTTAAAATAGAACAAAGGCAAAAAAGAGTAACCATTCAGTCACCACTTTATATAAAATCCAAAGCATTAGTAGCTAATTCACTCTGGAATTTAGCAAGGGAGAAGAAAGAGTCAATTAAATAGAGTAAAACATTTTGGATGAAGCTATACAACTGACCAAAATAAGAATTGCTAAGAAAAGAATGGGAGGTTTAAATATGGCCTCCTTTCTCTGCAGACTGTCAAGGCTATAGAATAAAAATAAGAAAACTAGGTTAAGTTTTCTTGTTAATTACTATTGCTTCTCATCTGGGAAATAAGCCTCTTTCAGGTAAAATCAATATGGATGTTAACTTTAGAAAATTGTATTGGCTTGATCTTTAACGTGACAGAACAGGAATTTTCTACCTCCCCACTGCAGTCTCTTGCTTTCTTCAGATACAGTTCCTTGTGTGAGCTCTGATATAGAGAAGTGCACATAAAGGGGAAAGTGGTGGAAGTTGCTCTGTGAACTGTGCTAAGCTGAGCCAGGAAGCATCTTACAATACTAGGCATTATCTTTATTTGAGAACCATTGTTTTTCTAGCACCTTTTGTTCTACAATCACATGCTGGCTAAATTATGCTTAGGATCATCCAATACAGATTCAAGCCCTACATGGAAAAGGAGACTCCAGATAGTCATGATGAGTTTAGAAAAGGCTAAGGAAGGCTAAGCCTAAGCATTATTGCTGCAGTATGCTGGATAATGGAGAAAGCCAAAGGATGGGTGGGGGATGAGTCAGATGCTATATGTTTCATTGATTATAGCAATAACACTTAGGCTTATATACTACTTCATTGTGCTTTACAGCCCTCTCTAAGTGGTTTACAGAGTCAGCACATTGCTCTGAACAATCTGGCTGCTCATTTTACCGACCTCGGAAGAATGGAACTCAATCTTGAGCCGGTCAGGATTGAACTGCTGGCATTGGGCAGAATTAGCCTGCAATAGTGCATTCCAACCATTTTGCCAGCACGCCTCCTATAGAAAAGTCCTTTGATTAAGTTGATCATATCAAGCTTTAATATATATATTAAAGGTTGCTGGCTTGGAAGATGTTGATGTAGTTTTAAGACTGAAGGAAGAAACATCAATAAACTGCATTATGCTGCTGATACTAATCAGATAGACAAAAATTTGAAGGCTCTGCAACCTCTAGCAATAAAAATCAATTGAAAAAATGGGAACTATATTAAATATTATTTATTATATTATATTTGCATTAAAGAAGATCAACCTAATGACGAGGGTACAAAACCGGCCTTAGAACATATTGAAGCTTCTGCCCTTTAAAATCAACAATCTACAATAAAGGAGAAAGCAATCAAGAAATACACCAGAGACCAGCAGACTAGAATAGCCACGAAGGCATTGAAAAAGATGTTCAGATGCGTTTATACTTTTAAAAAATCGGAACAGTGCAGGCAAAGGTATGTTCTGTGACACTTTGTGAAAATAAAAGTTGGACTTAAAAAAAACCAAATCAAAAGAATGTTGACACTTTTGAATTTTGGTGTGGAAAAGATTACTGAGAATACCACGGATAGTCAAAAAGAAAGAAAGAAAGAAATGGATTATCAAACAAATCAACCTGGAGTTCTTAACTCAGAGCACAAATGATCAGATTTAACACTCTGGATAAACTGTAATGATGGGGAAAATGACAATTGGGTACATTCACAGCAAATAATAGTGGTCAATCTACCACTGAAAGACCAGGTTAGGGACAGATTGTCATGGAGAAAGTCTACCTGTGTGATTACTAAGAACTGCTACCGACTTGATGGCTCATATAATCAACAACATTTTATTCTTCAAAGTACTTCAAATCACAGATTTATAACAGTGCGTCAATATTAAAGAATAAAGATTTAATTACAGGCATGCATCTTAGTAGTTTAATAATACAATGCAATCATGTAATCTAATATAGCTATATATGATTGTAAAAGTCTTAGTAGTTCAACAGAGCCATTAACTCAGTATCTTTCCTCTTGTAGAATTACTTCTGATTTCAACCAGCATTATAATATCTGCTGGTTTCTTAATGATTTTATAAGCAGAACTCTTTAGTTTTTAAAGCATAGTAATTGAAAGATTATAATGATATAAGGCATGCATATCCAAAGGAGTCATCCAAAGACGGTGAGTTTATGAACTTGCTTGGATGTTTGCAATCATAAATCTTCATGTACTATAATGTATGAAATATGTAATTGTGTCCAAAGATAGTCCCCCCCTCAGAACTGCATTAATAGCATTTAAACTTGCACATTTACATTGTTTTTCCTCCGCCATATATTTGTGCCATGTTCACCAGTGCCATTTTAGACTTTAGGCATATTATCTTTACTTATGCTGTTAATAAAAGTGCTTATTGAATTACATTCTTGCTTGCCTTTAATTTTAGAGTTACATTTTAATAACAAAGTACACTACAGTGAAACCACATTGAGCTCTATAGAAATACAATTATAGAAATATAATTTTCCAGAAGATCAGTTATAAAGTCCTGTGGATGCTACACTAATTAGATAATAAGATTAGAAGGCATCAAGGAGAATAAAACTGATGCCTGGGCCTGATTCATATTTCACATTGTAAAATGAACATGTAAACATATACAGTTCTTGCTGATCTATAAAGATGGCTTGAATAATACTCTCTTATATATAAGATAGAGCATATAAATATTTAATGTACTACCGGTAGATAGGTATATTTTTTTATCAGATAACAAGTTCTGTTCCATGAAATCTCCCCAGTAGAAATCCTGGGAATTCTCATCAATATAGAGAGTGCTTTTAATACTTTCTGGTGCCTTCTTTAGCTGTCTGCTTCAATTCTGATGCTGCTAAGCCACAAGCACATCCCTTGTACAGGATTATTTATTTATTTATTTATTTTGTCAAGCATGTATAAAATAAGAGATATAAGTATAAACATGATTATGAATACATTGGATATATAATGGATATGAATAAGTGGGGACAGTAGGACAGGGACGATAGGCACTTTGGTGCACTTATGCACGCCCCTTACAGACCTCTTAGAAATGGGGTGAGGTATTCTGTTGTGAGCAGAGGAGTAGAGGACTCTTCTCGTGAAATATCTCTGGACTCACTCAATTGTATTAATGTCTGATATGCAGTGTGGGTTCCAGACAGATGAGTTGTATTCGAGAATTGGTTTTGATTTTGATCCATTGCGTTTCCCCCTCCCTGCTGTTCTAATTTGGATCAGTTACCCTCAAATTCAAATGCATGCAAGATACATTCCGGAGTGCTGCATAAATGCAATAAAGCTGTTTTTATTGTGGTTTTAATTCTCAAGCCACTTTAGTAATCAAAATTCTTTCCACTGGAAAGAAAGATTTTCTGTTTCCAGGTGGTTATTCACATCGTTGAGCCTGAGTAGATATGAAATCAGCTCAGATCTCCTCTAAAGCATGCTGAATTTGAATCTGTCGATTCCCAAATGTTGCTCGAGATATGGAAGGACATAAAACACCAGGAGTTTTTCCCCTAGTTGTTCTTTTGTTATTCACAAAATTTCACAAAATGCTTAAACAACATTGTCTTCCACTTCTTCTTTTGTAACTTTTCTTTATTTCCACTTTCCACTTCTTCTACTATAACCCTTAAAAAGTCTATTAAAAAGGGAAGGAAGAAATAGCTAGCCCATCAAAAAGTACTAGAACCAAGTATGCAAAAAAAATTATCCATTTCTCCTCATGCTCTGTCTATAAGGAAAATAACACAATGGGAAGAGGGAGGAAGAAATAATAGTTTCACACTTCTTAGATCTGACTACTATTCACACTAATGGGTTCTACAGAGCTGTGGCAAGTGTGTAAAACTAATACATCTCAGACAGGGGTGAAATCTAAAAAATTTCCCTACCGGTTCTGTGGGTGTGGCTTATTTTGTGGGCGTGGCTATGCAAAAGCA
>JANHFT010005778.1:32291-42587 GCA_032467955.1 Pseudoxenodon macrops | reverse complement strand
GCATAGCGGTTAAGATCTTCACTTATATACAGAAAGTTGCCAGTTTAAAACCTAACAGAAACATTGTTTAATTACAGTTTTCTTTTTTTGAAAATAGTCCAAGACTATGCTTTTTAAAAAATCCAGATACCTGAAGCAGAAAAGTGTCAGCTGCAGCTCCCAGACAGAAAAGATTATGCGGCGTCTTTCTTAGTTTTGTTGACTTCTCTAATATTGCTACTGGAATGGATGAATTGTGTTAGAAGAGCTCTTGAGTTTTATGGTTTAGACACCTGTCTGCTATTAACAAAAGTGAGCTCACTTAATGTCACATGAGCCATGAAATAACCTTGCAGCAGTCACCTCTCCAGACAGGGTTAGAGCCAAAGATATAAGAGATTGAAAAAGCCAGTATCTTACTGCCAAACCTCTAAATCATCCAGTGCTTATTGCCAAATTATTTTTGGTATGATTCTGAATATACTTCGGCTTCAGGAGTTGTAGGATGCTCCCTTATATGGCCATGATTTATGAACATTATTCCAGCATTGTCTTACTGATCATCTCTGAAACTGTTGTTGTTGTTGCTAGTTGTTAAGTCCGACCCATCGCAACCCCATGGACAATGTTCCTCCAGGCCTTCCTGTTCTCTACCATCCTCTGAAACTGTACAGAATATTAATTTAGAAGTCATGTATGTTTCATTGAGATCGATGCCACTCTTCTCTATCTTTGAGACCTATTTTCAAATACATGTGTGTCATCAAAATCCCAGGAAAAAGATAGTTGTCTACATTTTACCTGTATTTCATATTTGCACCAGTTTCTAGACTGTTTTTACTTGAATGTCATCTTGCAGCAAATATGTGTTCCCAATAAGCTCTTGAGCTGCCTCACTGCAGAATAGATGAAAAACACAGCTCTCACGTAGAACTTCTAATAACTTTTATTCTTCACTTTGATTTAATTCAATACTTTTTTTTTCTCAGAAGAAAATTGGGTGAACTAAGACTATATTGTATTTTCTTCAATAGAAGAGTTTGTAAGAAACACAGCATCTTCTTTGCCAATTCTGCAGTCTTGAACTCAGTCTCCCTGAACAACTGGTTCTGGTGTTTGGCAGCGGCCAAAATAATTTGTTAGGTATTCAGCTCTCTTGCACTTCACTCATCAACTGTAAGCTAGAACGCAGCTTCAGATCCTGAGACTGAAACCTGCCTGACTTGACATCTAGAACCAATTAATGATTCAGAATCTCCCTGGTATAGTGAAGAGTATTCTAATTCTGTCAATTTCATCAAGAAATGCTTAGTGTTAATGAGAGCAGGATGGCCATATGTTCTCTTTTCCTGGGAACATTTCTCCATTTGAAGATTATCCAATGCAAATCCAATTTAAATATAAAAGTGTTAATAAACTAGGACAATGTTGGCAAACCTTTTCAACACCAAGTGCTGAAACGGGGGTGTGCATGAAGACCAGGTCTTCAGGTTTCTGGTCTTTTCGTTTCTGGCGTGCATGCATGTGTGAAGACCATCTGACCGATGCGCATGCCAGAAACTGGAAGATCATATTCCCAGCATGTGCATGCACACCGGGCAGCTGCTCTTCCAGTTTCCAGCGATCCTGCACACATGAAGACCAGCTGGCTGGCACGCCGGAACCCAGAAGAGCAACGGGCGAAGTCTCACCTGTCTGGAAAGCTGGCTCTGCATGCCACTTCCGGAACCTGCCATAGGTTCGCCATCACAGAACTAGGAGAAGCCATGATCGTAAGGTTATCCTGAAAAATGAGCAAACAGAGCAGAAGCCCAAGTCCTTTGGCCATTGTTTTTTTTTACTTCAGTGAGATGTATTTTCCTCTTACTCAGAACTAGTTGACTGCCTCAGTATCAACTCATTATCAAGCAAGGTTGAATGTGGACCAAAATATGAAGTATCAGATTCACGGCAATGCCTCTACAAATAGATCCTTAGATATTGGGCAGCCCCCTAACCTATGTAGGAGGGAATGACTGGAGCCCTGGGTTTCAGGCAAACTCTACAGCAACAAGATGCATTTGAAGTGGCTCTCATTTTCTTTAGTCTCTGTACTCCTTCAGTATATCCCCATTGCCATACAGACCGAGAGTAACCCCGTTGGTTGGCAGAACATGCTCTCCAAGATGGCTGGAAGAAACTTTGCAGTCTGCCTGGGAGGTTTTTGCTGAATAACTTGCAAGACAATAGACCTGTATTTGTTTTATAGTCATACCAAAAGTGAGGAAGAACTTACCCTATGAATGTACCGTTGACACACACTACCTGTGACATATAGCAGAAAAAGGTGGTATGTACAATGGTGGTGGTAGGTACAATGAATCCTGCTAATCTGTTTTGAAACCCCCCCAGTGGTGGAGCACCCACAACACCACCCACAACCAATTTTCTTTCTGTCTTTTTTATTTCAGTGAACTCTGGCGATGGCATTGACTACAGCCAGCAGAAGCGAGAAAATATTGGAGACCTGATTCAAGAGACACTGGAAGCTTTTGAGCGCTATGGTGGTGAAGATGCTTACATAAACATAAAGTACATGGTCCCAACTTATCAGTCATGCCTGTTAAATTAACAAGAATGATGCCACGAGCACTTTCCAGCTCTGTCTAATGTTTTGGTACTCATTCCACCCAACCCCCCACACCCCTAATATACTAAAAAAAGCAGCTTCTGGGACCTTATACTCTTTAGCTCTTCAGTACAAATGTGAGCCTGTCTTTCCAATGCATAAATAGTGCCTGTTTCTTGGATTACAATGGTGTGCTGTGCTTATTTGTTTGGTGAAAGAATTGCTTCTTTATCACAAAAGCAGAGCGGAGCTGGTGTCAGAGTCAAACCTTCATTTGTACGGACAATAAAACTATAATTTTCATACGCAATTCGGCAATTGCTCTTCTGTGTCCGCTTGCCCTGGAGGCGATGTCCCAGGCTGTAACAAGGAGAGTTTATGCTGACTGCTTAATAGGAGAAACAATCGTTCAGCAGTGGTTTTCTAGCAGCTGGGCTGAATAATGGGCCCCGACTTACAATAAAACTGTTGAGCATCTCTATGAATTGCAGGAGGGACTTTTGTGCAGCCCATTAGAAAGCGCCTTCATAAATGTAATTAATGAGTCAAACACACGTGTCATCCAAGCTTCCAGGTGTTTGCCTTTTTTCCCAAAAACAGAATGACTTCTTCTTTCTTTCTTTCTCTCCCCTTTTTAAAAAAATAACATGGCAAGGAAAATGGATCTGCCTGAAAGCAAAATTTCATAGTATCAGTGTTTTGCCTTGTCTAGAAAGGCAATAGGTCAGTGATTGCGAACCTATGGCACGTGTGCCACAGGTGGAACACAGAGCCATTTCTGAGGGCACGCGAGGTGCTGCTCTGTCAGCTCCACCGCTCTTGCATGTGCTGGCAAGCTGATTTTCGGCCTTGATTTTCGGCTGTTTTTCACCCTCTGGAAGCTTCAGGAGTTTTCAGGGAAGCCTCCGGAGGGTGAAAAACGGCCCAACGGACAAACCGGAAGGCTTCTGAACCCTCTGGAGGGCAGAAAACGGCCCAATGGGGGGACATGCATGCACAGCGCAGTGTGCTTGGTGGGGTTGTGTGCCGGCATGTGCATGCATGCTAGCGCACGCTGCCATTTTTGGCACACAAGAAGAAAAAGGTTAGCTATCACTGCAATAGGTATTTGCAAGAATACTAAATCTTTGTGACTGGCTATTTATAGGACTCCTCCTCCAGGTTTTCTACTGCTTCTGTTGGCATAAGCACATACCACATTTATGATGTATAGGCGCAATATTTTTTTTCTCAGCTAATGAACTGGCAGCTTGCGAAGAGGATATGGTTCCCCCAGAAAAGGTAGCTGCTGGCTGCTTATACCAAACAAGATTATGGTTTAAAAAAAAATGTCTGGCAGATATCTCTATCTGGAAGCCATATTTCTTTTGTCCTATAGCAAAGGTGTCAAACTCACCGCATCACATTGATGTCATGTGACATATTATGACAATGTTTGCCTGCGTGGAGCTCCGGTGGGTGTGGCCTCCGTATGACACATCTGGCCTGCGGGCCACCAGTTTGACACCCCTGTCCTATATTGTCCCAATTCCATAGCCATTGAAGATTGTACAGGGATAATCAGGTGCCACCATTTATGCCATCCTTACCCATAAAAATTGCAAATTAGATGGGGAATAGAAAGGAAGGCAAACAGTAAAGCTGTCTACGCTGTGACCACATCGAGCTAACAGAAAAACTTTTAAGAGCGCTTTACAAATGTAAACGTTAGGAGTCTTTTTTTTTTAAAAAATTCACAGGCACAACATAACTCAGGAGTGAGCTAAATGTAACTCCCCAGAGACTGCTGATACTCTGGCTGTCAGCACCCCCCAATCCTTGCAAATAAAAGATTTAGTTCAACTACATCTAGAGAACTTTCACTGTTATTTCTGTTATAGAAGCAATATAACAATGAAGAATACAAATGGAGTTTCTTGGCCTTTGGATTATAAGTAGCATAGTTTAGAGAAGTGCCTGCATTAGACCATAAGAAAAGCTCTCCACTCCAGCAACTAATCCTTTTCTGTTTTGGAGAACAATGGCGCTTATGTACTTTACAGCCGCCATTCCCCATCCGCCCACTAAGTCTGGGTTGTGTTTGCAACGGCAGTGATGGCTCCAACTGTTCTCCGCAAACCTCTTGTTCCCATTTCTGATACAGAACTACCAGCACTACAGTCACAGATATTGTGTGAGTTTATGAGGCCAGCAGAACTCTTTCTTCATATTTAAAAGTCTCCAGTCACAGAAGATTTAATATGTTCGCAGCAGAGGATGTAATATAACTATTGGGGTGGCTTGTACGATTGAGGCTGCCTAAGCAATAATTTTTAAAAATCCTTGGGGCACAACTTTTCAGGCATGGTTTTTGTGATGGTCCATGTGGGGCACATTCCTACAAATGGAGTGCTTCAATCATCACCAATGCTGTGTCACAACAGAACACTTCTGTACTTACCCAAACACAAAATTATCGCTTACAATAAAGGAGGGAAAAATGGCATGGATGAACAGTGCTACTAGTTGGAATCACAGGCTAAGATCGAGTAAGCATGATGATATGAAGATCCTTGGTGTTTATAACAACTGAATGTCTGCTTTTTA
Organism: Pseudoxenodon macrops; assembly: GCA_032467955.1. Classification (NCBI taxonomy): domain Eukaryota; kingdom Metazoa; phylum Chordata; class Lepidosauria; order Squamata; family Pseudoxenodontidae; genus Pseudoxenodon; species Pseudoxenodon macrops. Next base: position 37,414 of record JANHFT010005778.1, on the reverse strand, counting down.
AAAACACAATTTATACTAGAAAGTGTCGTGAAGTGGTTGTCCTCCAGGCAAAATTAAGTATTTTGTGCCCTGTGGAATTAAATGGGTGAGATTTAAGCAGCGCTTTATCCTCCCGTTGAAACGAACAAAATGTAATGTTGCCTGAATTGTCCCCATTTGTGTGTATCAAACAATGCCCAGTTTTTACTGTTGTAGGCTTCATTTATTTATCTTTGAGAACCCAACAATGCTGCTGTGTGCAATCCGATCGCCTTAAATCAGCTATAGAAGCACAAATAACAGTTATTTTGTAGTGAATTTCAAAAATAATCCCTTGAAGAAAAGCCTTTTTGTTTTATAATATGTGCCCTGGAAAATACTCTTCTGTTACAATATAGGTAGAAAAGCGAAAGTCCAAGTTTGAGTTTATGTCTGTGTGTGTGTATGTGCCTCTCTGTGTGTGCAATACAGAAAAAGCCACTCCAATTACAAGCAGCTAGAATAGCAGTTTGGTAATGGGCAGGAGGGATTGCAGTCATGGGGCTGGTATGTCCTTCAACATGTCTCCACCCCAATATACAGACATGTATACACAGACAGACACACACTTTGTTCCATGACCTAAAAAGAAGCCAGGACACATCACCTACATAAAAATAGACGTGGTGAGCAAGAGGAATGGCTAGTCTCTCTTCCTTCTTCACTCAGTGGTCATCAACACAGGCAGGGCCAAAGCAGACATTTACACTGATTTGAGAGATGTGCTCAGAATGGCTCCTTATATTAAAGAAGTGAGTTCCCATGAAATCACAGTATAATCTAGAGGATGACATCATCCAAGTCTACACTTTATAAAGTACAATTATATGAATAAACGTTTTGGGAATAACCTGGGATCATTCAAATGGCTTGCTTTTGTGCAAACTACCAGCTTGAGATACGACTTCAACAAAAAAAAAGGCATTGCAGAGAGAGCAAGTGAGAAAGAGAGATACTGAGGGGAAAAAAATATCAAAATTATCAGGGATCTGAGGTGGTGGTGTAATGCTGATAACATCCAGAACTTTTAAATGCAGAGCAAAGGGAATCTAATTTTTTTTTAAAGCATTCCATAGTGCGGTAAAAGTGACAGTTTTGACCTCAGTGGGCTAAATTTCAAGCCCCTCTACGATTTAGCAGAGGAAACTGCAGCAGGAAAAGCTTTCTCTTTCAGTTTGGAAGCAGCCTCCAAGAAAAGTAGCATTCAGAGTGAACGCTTGCAGTTATCTGCAAATACCTTGCAGATAGTTTACAATTGCTTTATTCAGAAGTCCTCTTCATTGGCTGGATGAGTTCAAGAGGAAACAAGGCCAAACTATAATTCTGTGCTTGGTGTAGTGTGCACTGATTTGCACACACCTCCTCCAGTACCAACAACTTTTAAGTCAAACATTTGTGGGAACACACTGTTTATATACACAACTATGCACAGAAGGGCTTGCCCATCATCTGGAAGCTTTGTAGTGCAGAATTTGTGTTTCCACAAAAACGTACTAAGGTTCCTGCTGCACATATTTGTATTGTTTGTGCAAATATAAAAGAGCTCGTCCGTATGCATTGTACCATGAGTGAGGGCCACACCACCTTATGCTCAATAATGCATACAAATAAGGCTATTATAGAATAGATTGAATTATAGATTGAATTCTTGAATCCAGTTCTGTAGAACAACGGGGCCCCAATCTTTTGGACACCAGGAACTGGTTCGATGGAGAGAGGTTTTTCCATGGATCAGAAGGGGCGTGGTTTTGTGTGCTGCCTGCATCCCGCGGATGGGGCTTTGCTTGTTTGCGTGGCCTTGTTTCTGGCATTCCACAGCTTGGTGCCCACCCACGGAGCAGTGGGTTGGGGACCCTGCTTAGAATAAAGAGCACAAATGATTCCTTTTTCTAGAAAGAAGAAGAAAACATTTTGCTGAAAAAGAATAAGAACAGCTTTCCATCTCTAGAAGATTTCTGCCACCAGTGTAATATGGATGCTAAATATTCACAGGGAGATAAGACAAAACAAGAAGAATCCAACGAAATGCAGAGGGACACAGCAATAATTTTCCATCCCAAACTGGAATTGTCCGATAAAGCAAGATCTGGATCACTAGTATATAAGGCTATCATCTTCGTTGGAAGCAGAAGGCCCAGAACAGTATTGCATTTAAATTATTTAGAGTCAGAAAATGGTTGAGGAAAATCAAGAGTTGAACGTTTCTGCCATATTTCTGGTATTTGTCTAACAAGATAGTCATGGAATTTGCAGTAGCCAAATTGGACCAGAAGCCAGATACAAATTAGTCCGTGCAATCTGTAACATTAAGAATGTTTCTACCCACTTGAGCAGTTTGTCTTCATTTCTTAATTCTAGGGAAAGTAAGAACTGAAACAAAATACTGAAGAAGTTCAGACCATGTTTCTGTAGACCTCATTTCCATCTTCTTCAAAGGACTAAGTCCTGTCCTATCTCTGATTCCTGGAGCCAACAAATAATGGTCCTTTAACCCAATGGGTAAGAATTGACTATATAATTGAAGGGCATTATTGCAAAACATCTCTTAGCCTGTTCACTGTTCAGTTACCTGCTGCGTGGAAGAAAGGGAATATCAGCTTTGAATGAATGTGATCATCCTGCCTCATCTCATGTATGTTGCAGGCAAGCACTTGTAGGTCAGCCATTTGGGGAAAGGTTATTTGAGTAGTCACGGGCCACTTCCAAATTTTCTATATTTGTTTTCCTGGTCCATGCACTGGGATGTAATACGTTGGTTTTCTGCATACATGATGACACAAGATATTCTGTGAGGGTAGTTTAGTTGCCTGTTTGGTATTTGTACTAGCGAAACACCTAATTTACATTAAAATATTATATTGACTAGAATTTTCTATCAATACATACTGTATGCGCATGCATACATGAAATTTTGCACAGATACATGTATGTACATTTTTCATTAAAGTGAAATATCACAGCATTGTCTAGATGACCTTGAAAAACATAAATAGGTCAGACCTAGATAATGGGTGGAAATTGAGATCTCAGGACTGAAACGTGGAAAGTGAAAAAACATCCCAAAAGAAGACAGTAGAAAACCATTTCTGTATTATTGTGCTCCCCAGTCTGAAACTCATCATGGATAAGTTCATGTAGTAACAAGTGGACTTTATATTTACTATGCGAAAGAAACTCAAGATATGGTGCAGCATGCTGTGCCCAGAGAAGCTGATAAGATGACTCCAGGTTGCCATAGGAATGAAAGTCATGCTTTGTCATCTCACAACTGAATTCAGTGCCATTGCAGCTCTGAATATAGGGGTTTATGTCAACTATCAAATGAATATCTCCACTAGTACTCTTATACAGCTCTCTTCTTCAAGGTAATATTATCTACACAAGTACATGCAGTTTTAAGCAAGAGACAAAAAAAACAACCCAACACACAAGTAAGGTGGAAAGGTTTATCCTAGAGAATGTATTTTGATATCTATGGATTTGGGATTGGACGAGGTCAAATACAAAACAGGTATTTCCGCCAACTAAGAATCACATGGCTATCCTTTGCCAAAAGTCAGGGCCAAATTTCTGTACTCAACACCTCGTTCCTGTAAGGTTAACAGACTCACTGCATTGTAGATCTGCATCTTCAATCTCTTCCCTGGATATAATACGGATAGGCTCTGAGCTGATCCTGTGCAGCATATCATTGTTAGATAATCAGCCGTCATGAAGATAAGCTGTTTAGGGGGGCATTAAGTCCAGTTCTTTTCTCGAGCTGCTTGCTGGAGCCCTTTCAGATCATCTAATGGGGTTATGTAAATAAAAATCTGGCTGCTCAATCAGGCTAGGGAAATCAAATGTCTGTTGAACGTTGCCTTCTGGTTCAGGCTCCACACCGTGTTTGTAACAGCCAGATCTGTTTAAGAGCATTACATATAGCTTTCTAGTGGAGTTTGCCACACAGGCCTGAAGCAGCTTCTCTTAGCCTAATGAAAAAGAGAAAGCAGGGAATTTGGACTGTACTTAAGGGAACAATGTAGAAAGACTTTTCTGTGCCCAAATATAAAAACTTAGACAAAGAGGCATAAATTGTTCCAAACCAATTTTTTTAAAGCATTGTTTGTGAATAAGCCAGAGTTGGTTGGATTCACATAGGATGCTAAGGATGCTAAGTCATAAATCATGATTACCTAGACCATACAACCTTCCAATCCAAACCTAATAGAAGTATGACTTACTTCAATTCCTTGGAAGATAGCAGATATGTTTGACCTTAGCTTTCCAGTTCTTGTTCACTCCAAAGAATGAAGCTACAACAGCGATACCTAACAAGGATGGGGAAAATTACAGCAGTTAGATAGTAAAACATCCTGATGGGGAAAGGAGACTATTGGATTGACTGACAGGCTTGTCCCCAAATCTGAAGTATCATACCATCCAATGATTCTAACTTGAAAGGTAGAATGATGTGAGAACTGAGGTACATTCATTGATCCTTGATTATACAATTCAGTTTTTTGTAATATGGTCCAGTGTCATTTCCTCAGTGGTTGTATTGCTTGATTGACTGATTTTGTGCCACCAAGTCATTTTTGACTCCTAGCATGCACATAGATTTTCTCCATGACAATCTATCCCTAACCTGCTCCTTCAGGTCTTCAAATGGTGCAGCCATCGCCACTTTAACTTCATCTGTTTCACCATGTTCTTTCCACACTGTGTTTTCTCAGTCTGTATGTAAGTCTCTCATGAGGAAAATGAGATTTTCTAGGTAATTTTATAGTGACTGCAAATTGCATTTGCCAGTTAAGATAGCTTAGCAACTTATTTTATGATGGGAAAATCATGTCAGGCTTACTTCATACTTTTATTTCAAATGCTAACAATGAGCTCTATTGTATTTAATAAAACCATTTATTATAAACACTCCTTCGCTTTGAACTAAAACTGGCTTTTCTATTTTTTATTATTATTTCTATTGATTTAATATACTGTATTTTTCAGAGTATAAGATGCCCCTTCCACGCCCCTAACAGAGGGTGGAAATCAGGGGTGAAATCTAAAAATTTTCCCTACCGGTTCTGTGGGTGTGGCTTATTTTGTGGGCGTGGCTATGCAAA
>JANHFT010005777.1:9975-29479 GCA_032467955.1 Pseudoxenodon macrops | reverse complement strand
CCTGAAAATAAGACCTCCCCAGATAATAAGCCCAATCAGGCTTTTGAGTGCATGTACTAAAATAAGTCGTACCCTGAAAATAAGCCCTCCCTGAAATACAGCAGCAGCCATGAGGTGACCACACTCGCCATCTTCTGCACTTAAAAATAATAAGACCATTCCGAAAATAAGGCCAAGCGCTTATTTCTGGGGTCAAAAGAAAATAAAACCCTGTCTTATTTTAGAGGAAACAGGCTTCTATTTCTGTTATACTGAGAGCATTTTGAACTGTTACCCACAAGCTAACATGAATCTAAAAAAGCAGTGACATTTTTAAGAAGTTGGCATAGCATCCCTTCACTCCCTCTGTGTAAATAGACAAGAGACTAGCAGAAAATTTAATTATAATGTTACCCGTTTATTCCCTATTCAGAACACATTGTATTTACTTACTCACAGATTACTCCATTGCCCTGGTTATTAGTACGCCAAAAAAAAAATCAAAACTGCTCACTTCCTACATTCAGACCTGAAGATTTCCAGAAATGTTGCCAAGTTTCTCCTAAATCCCTATTAGCATTATCATTTACTTTAAAAGAGTCGTGGATAATTTCAACTATGCTGGCTCATTTTTCTTCAACTTTTCTTCATTACATTGCTTCATTATGCATTGTATTTTATTTTATTGTTTCTCCCTTTTTAAAGGAAGCAGAATAAGCACTACATTGTAGTACGCTATAAAATGAATCCTCCTAGCTACAGACTACCATCAATTATTCTGCCCCAACACAGGTAGTCCTCGACTTACAAGTTTGTTTAGCGACCATTCAAAGTTACAACAGCACTGAAAATGCTGTTATGTCCCTTTTTCACACTCATGACCATTGCAGCATCCCCATGGTCACATAATCAAAATTCAGATGCTTGGCTACTGATTCATACTTATGACATGTCCCAGGGTCATGTGATCACCTTTTGCAACTTTCTGGCAATGGGGAAGTCAGATTCACTTAACAAACCTGTTACTAAATTAACAACTGAAGTGATTCACTTAACAAATGTGGCAAGAAAGGTTGTAAAATGACTCACTTAACAACTGTCTCGCTCAGTGTCAGAAATTTTCTGCTCAATTGTGGTCGTAAATCAAGGACTTCCTGTACAACAAAGCCAGTAAAGAGAACACCAGACCTATTTTGCAGCTGTCCAGAGGGCCTCTGATGTGAGCACCTCCAACTTGTTATTCAGGGATTGAGGGACTAAGGGGAAAAAATGGAGCAACAAGAATTCCCTCAACAACAGTCATTTTCCCCATTAAGAGGCTTTAAGAACAAGATGGAAGACTTTTGATTATACAAAAGAAATAGAATAAAGCTATGTAGACAGCAATTCAATTATCCATAAAAACCTCAGGCCTTGCTATTCCTACTGATCTTCAAATTTGTTAGGATTACAATATTCAGAAAACTGGTTGGAATTTTTGGAAGAAATTCCAGGTTAATGAAGGATATTTTAAATCTCCAGGATTTGAATCCTGAAACAAGATCTTTCAGGACCGATGCTCTACTACAATATTATGAAATACACTTTTCTGGAATTTAAAAAAAATACCCATAATAAAATGAACATGCTTAAGAACATTCCAGAGAACCATAAAACAATTAATTATGCTTATCTTAATTACAAAAAACAAAAAGGTTCCAAGCCAATTACATTAATGTTATTCCTCTAGCTAATAAAGTTTTTTTTAACTAGACCAATTATTCCTTGAAGAGCTGTCAACATTTTCTTGATTGAAAGGAGATATTTTGATCTCTGATTAATATTAATGTAACAGATCATCCATCATGGTTTTTTTTTTAGGTTGAGGGGATTTGAAAATGAAGTATCAAGATAAAATATCAAGCTTGGTGGACTTAGTGGAGGAAGGTAATTACCCCGATTCTCAAAGTCTTCCCCACTTCAAAAACATGTCATAGGGAGACTGAAGTAGAATAGAGATCACCAGGCTATCAACTTCAATGTAGCTGCTAAAACAATTCACATGCCCCCCTCTGTGCACCCCACCCCGTATGGGAGGGCAGCGTGTGCCCCCCTGCACCCCGTTTTGGGCCTGGAAGGCCTCCTTCACCAACCTGGAAGCCAAAACATGGGGGAAGGGGGAACGCAAGGCCCCAAAATACAATGTGAGTGCTCCCACACATGTGCCCAACCCCCCCACGCTCACGCGTTCCCTGCATGTGCCCTGCCCTCGCACGTGCGTGGCAGAGACTTGAAGATAGCTGGCAGCGGGAGGCACACACGCATACACGGTGGAGCTGGTGTGATGGCTGGCATGCCCGCTGAAATGCCATAGGTTCGCCATCACGGCTCTACCCTATCCACATTGGTCTTCCAGGTTAAGCTGCCTTTTCTGTAGATCAGGGGTGTCAAACTCGTGGCATCATGTAGTCACGTGATGTATCACAGCTTCCCCCCCCCTTCACTAAACCGGGGGTGGATATGCCCAGCACGTGATGCAACTGGCCCACAGGCCATGAGTTTGACGCCCCTGATCTAGATGTTATTATGGTTATCTTTCATTGCCCTGTTTCCCCAGGTCATTGCCACATACCATTACACTTGTAGAACATCCTCTCTCCTCTCACAGGCCCTCCACTCGTTTAGCTTTCCGGAAGGCCATCAAGACTTGCCTTTTTAAATCAAGCACTGGGGGTAAAGTACTAGAGCCTGTGGAGGGTTGTGGATGCAGCCCAGGGAAATGAGTTAGCGCTGGATGTTTGTTTCTCTGTTGTTGTTTTGAGCCACCCAGAATTGAACTGTAAGAACTGATGATATGGAAATATTTTAAATAAATGAATAAAATATTACCATATACACTGGGAGGTAAGCCAAGGACTTTAAGGACAAAAATACACCATCAATGTTGGATTTGGCTTATCTATGAATATACATACCTTAGATTTTTCCCTCAGCTTTTTCAAAATACCTATAAATGCTCATATATACTCAAGCAACCCCCCAATAAGCCAACCCCAAAATGATCATGTTTTAATTTTCACAATTTCTCATATTTTAATTAACATTTTGAAGGTTAGCTTATCCGCAGATGGGCTTATATACAAGTGTATATGGTATCTTAAAAACTCCTGTAGGAAAAGCGGGGTATAGATCTAACAAACAAGTAACTAAGGACAATACTAGAGTGCCTAATAAGTTGCATATGGATAAGCTAAGAGGCTTTTAAAACAAATTATTTGTTTTTCAATGTTACCCTGGAGTTTGAGCAATAGAATAACAATAGCAATAAAGATAGCAACAAAAACTACAATCCTATATCCAAGGAACAAGGGGAAAAAACCACCACTGAATTTAATGGGAAGCTGTGTTGGATTATTTTAAGAATGAAAGTGTCCTAGGGGGACAGCATAAAAATGTGTTTGTCCAGTGTTTTATTCCTACAATGCCCAACCAATGGAACCAAAATGCAGAACTCCCCCACTTGTGCTAATTAGAGAGCAAACTGCAATAAGGAAACGTAACACATTTCAAATATCCTTTCGGATTCTTCTTTCCTCTAGATTAAGAGTTTCAGAACACTTTACAAGCCAGGGTGAATTAAAAAAAACACACAATTGAAATCGATTTCAATTTAAACAAGAAAGTTGAAACTAATTAAAACGGTAGTTATAATTAAACCCCTCCGTAAATATTTAACACTAATAGTCACATTTTAAAAAATTAATGGCTCTATCACACATGCGTAGGTACCATGCAAATTACCTACCAAATCCCTAAATTCATCCGTTTTTCATCTCATGAAAACATTCTTTTTTCATCTTAGTTGTCTGCTGTTGCTTCAACGAGAAGTTCTGAGCTTTCCATGTCTGTTAAGTCAGAGTATAGTTTACGTGTGCAAAGGTGGATTAAAAAAATAATAATTCTGTGCTTATGTGGAAGAGCTGCATGTGAAGCAAAACAAGAGGGGAGATTCTTATGGCCCTGTATCTAGTAACAAATGGCTATTGGTATTTCCTCAATTTTAAAAAATTACGCACAAGTCCTACTTTAGTGAGAAATGTTTGCTCATTGTAAATTAATGTGTTTTCACTATTAAACTTTTACCATGTAAGAAATGTCAGAAATGTGAACAAATCTCAGTGGCTCACTTTATTTAAGTCAGGGATGAGCAACGTATCGCCTGCAGGCATCCGTATGTTACCAAGTATGTTGCTTGCTGCTAACCAGGCTCCCATCTCACGCAACCTTTTCTTTAAATATATATATATATATATATTTATTTATATATTTATTTATTTATATATATTATTTATATTTATATTTCCCCCCCGCCACTGGGAGAATGAAGGCAACTAGATCTTCTGTTTCAATTCCCATGGCATTTTAATATTTAAGAAAACATAAAATTAAAAAATGAACATGAACAATAGTAGGCGTTAATGCTGCTATATGATGGTTCACTGAAATATGTGTAGAGCTGGACATGATTAATGCTTGATTACATAAATATAAACCTTAGACAACTCAATTTAAAATGGTTTAAGTTATCCTAAAAGCAGATGGCCAGCAACTTGAATTTCTATCAAGGACTTAATCTATATTTTTATCTACAAAACTTTGGACTATTCCAAAGTCCCCATATATTTTTTATATACTCAGGAAAGCTAAAAGATCACACACCTGGAACCATAATGTGGAAACAGGATCACAAAGCACCATTTTCCTGAATTTTAGCTTCCAGCTTTTTTTTCTTTTGAAAAAGTGTTTCTTAAGGAAGGCATTCTTAATGTATATCGTATCAGCAGGATGCTGTGGGCTCCCAGAATTACAATTATAACTTAGCTGCCTGGGACAAAATTGTATACATAGCTCTACCCTGTCCCCATTTGAGGTAAGCAAAATGGATTTTCTTTACAAAAGGAGGATTTTTTTTGTGTCAGTTGAAATCATAAGTGCAGTATCAGCAAAAGCAGCTTAGCTGAAACCAAGATTTCCAGCTGAGTCCAAATTACCGGAGAAGTGGGAGTATTTGTTTGCTGTTATTTAACTTTGCTGCAAAGATTGGTCCAAATGTTTTTGACAGAAGGTGGCAAGAAACATTTTGATTCAGTACTGTACTGTAGGAGAGCTACATCATGTTGCATAGATAGCTCTAAGGGAAGAATCACATGGTCCCCCAAGCTATCTTATGCAGTATATGCTACAGTGTTGGTTTTAAAATGTTGAGAATTCTCTCTTGCCACAAAGAATTTGGCATTTCTAGTTCTCTCCTTACTTGGTCCAAGTGTCGCACATACATTTTCCCTTGTCTTTTTATTGATCCAGTTCTCATTTCATTTGAGAATGGAATGGAATGGAGTGGAGTCACATGGGGAGGAGAAAGGAAGGGAAGGGAAGGGAAAAGAAAATACTGGTAATTGAATTCTTTATTGGCCAAGTGTGACTGGACACACAAGGAATTTGTTTCCAGTGCATAAACTCTAATTATACATACAAACAACAAAGTAATAGTTCTGTCTTTGATTTCTTTTCAGTGGAAAATAAATATTTGGTGAAATTTTCATGGATGAATGCTTAGAAATATAGCATATACAGTATAACAGAGAAGAATATCAGTGGTTATCTTCTACCACAATCCTCAACATTTTGAGAAATTGTGAAGCAAAGTTGATGTAGCATTACTGGATATGACAGAAACCTTGGCAAGACTCATCCAGCCAACTGACCATTCTTGCTTCCTGCTGAATAATGTTATTGCCAAGAATAAATTTAAATTTATTGCATCAACTCAATCATTTTGTATTGCTTAGCCTGTTATAGCCCCTACTACTTAAAGAGTAGGAGGAGGTAGGCATACATAGATTGAAAATGTGTATCCAAACTCTTTGTTCCAATTTCTTGGAATTACCGGACCCTTTCTCCCCATGTGCTTTCATTTGAAAGTGAATCTTTAGAAATGAACCAAAGCTTAAATAGGAAAATCCATTTTGTAAGCATTTTTGTAGGTATACTTGAAAGTGAATCTTCCTTTCCCAATGACAGTTGCAAAATGAAAACAAAAGCAGAATAGCTCATTATGGTCCAGGTCTAATCCATTAGACTACAGGGCATCCAATAGGGGCTCATTATAAAATATTGACTGTTCTTATCTAGGTGAAAATAATGACCTTCAAAGAGAAATCTGAGACATATCAGTATCACCCAATGGTCCTAGTTATGAAGATGAATGAGTCTTGTTGACAACAGTGACTTGAGGACTTTTACAAAACACTTCAAAATTCTCTTATTGCTCAGGGCACTCAAAGAGCATAATACAATGTCATAAAATTCACATGAAGTATTAAAACAAATTTTTAACAGAGGAGAAAGAAGATGATGCCCTAAAAGGAAAACCAGCTATCAATCTCTTAACAAACCTTTGGCGAGGGGAAAATGTAGCAGTCCTATGTTCAGGGCAGGGATAGGAGGACATGGTGCTCTTGCTTGAGTCACTTTCATTACTTGTAATGGGGCCTCAACAGAAAAAAAGCTCTGATGGATTGTATCCAGACTTTAGGAAGTATGTGGGCAAGCCTGTAGAGTTGTTGAAAGATGCAAAATATCTGCAAAAAAGAAAAGCAGAATTGGGTGGGGGAAGAGAGATTCTCTGCTCTTAAGAGAATAAGACTAAAGGCAACAGGGTTAGTCTAAAGTCAGCATCAAAAGTTTTTACCTGTTATTTTAGTTTTGTTGGGAGAGCATGGTTGGAAATGAAAAAAGTTGCAAGAAAATATCTGTATTTTATCTTTTTCTCATATGTCTGGACTTTTGTGTGCAACTTTATGCTTTTGAAAATGCAACTACACTTTTGAAATCACTTTTTTTTTTCAGATGCATCTGAAATACACAGTTTTGAGTGGAGTATGACACCCTCACTATCTAACACCATCTACACTGTCACAATCCATTTTGGAAAATTGTGTCCTTTTGCTTCATTGAACTGTGTGGCTTTCCATTTTCTTTCCTAGTGCAGAATGGCAGTTACTCATGTTGCCTACTTACAGTGCATACAGATGATGTACATCCTTCTCCTTCCAAAAATGGTCATAAGGTATCTTAGGGAAGGGAAAGGTAGATATAAATACACAGTTTGAAGATCAGAACCATGTGGCCTTCGAAAGCTTTCAATACGATTCCCGAGCCTTCCAATTACTATTACCAAGTTGCAATTTTTAATTTGACAAAAGAATGGAATTCTTAAAACAGTGTTGAAAACTGGGAGTATGACCTGCATTTTCCTTTTATTTCATATTATCTTATTTTATTTATTCTGCAAACTGCCAGCAGTTCAATTCTCACCGGCTCAAGGTTGACTCAGCCTTCCATCTTTCTGAGGTCAGTATTGGTAAAATGAGAACCCAGATTGTTGGGGGCACTATGCTGACTCTGTAAACCACTTAGAGAGGCCTGAAAAGCACTATTAAGCGGTATATAAAACTAAGGGCTATTGCTATAAATAGTTGATGGGACCTGTAAAGTGTTTGATTGAACTACTTGAAAAATACCAGTTGGTATTTAAAATGCCACGCAAGGGGGGGGGGAAGTAACATCAATATAATATCAAAAGTCTCTATGCTTTCTAGAATTAGGAGTTAGCTTTGTTTAGAGTTTCATGATTATATTAATACATTAATGCTAGTCTGATTCCAGGTGTGATAATACAATTTAAATGAGAGAGTTAATACTTCTATGCACAGTCAAATATGGGTATTTAGGTATGGGGTTAACCACTCCAATGATTATACAACTTTAATGGGCATTTTTGTGTACTGAGTGGAAGTTGACCTTAGTCTTCTTCTTTTGCAAGCGAGAAAAAAGCTACATGGCAACAATAAACACACAGGAACACACTGTCACTGCAGCTACCATGGAGACCAGTTGAAGGTTTCCTTCTCTATGGTCACCAACTATCCCTGTGCAGTAGAAGTGCAGTTATAAAAACGAGAAACAAAGAAAATCTGTTTTCAGAAAGACAGCAACCAAGGAAGAATGTAAGTCTTCTTTCGAAGAGTCTATAATCCAGGATTTATGGTAATTTTAATTGAGAGTTCCCACACAAATGGGGCATCCTAGCCATCTCTCAACATAAGAGTTAGCTTTCTTTCAGTTTTAACACCAGTAGCACAGTGCTGTCAGCCATATGCACAGACCTGGCTCTTCCATATAACAGATGCACAGTTGCTCAAAATGCCAGAGTAGCAGCTGTTAACATGTATCAGTTAGCTACAATAATTTCCAACTAATGAAGAAGAAAAAATGTTCTGGCTCTGATATATAGGTAGTCCTTGACTTACTACAGTTCATTCAGTGATTATTCAAAGTTACAACAGCATTGAAAAATTGACATATGAACTTTTTTCACACGACCATAGTAACATTCCCATGGTCATGTGATCAAAATTAAGATGCTTGGCAACTGAGTCATATTTGTGACAATGTCCCGAGGTTACATGATCACTTTTTGCGACCTTCTGACAAGCAAAGTCAATGGGGAAGCCATATTCACTTGACAACTGTGTTGCTAACGTAACAGCTTCAGTGATTCACATATCAAATGTGGCAAGAAAGGTTGTAAAATGGAAGAAAACTCAACAAATGTCTCGCTCATTTGTGGTCGTAAGTACACCTCTGGTTGATTTTCAATCCAGTGTCAAGGCTAATTTTCACAACTTTCTTTGAAATAACACTAACTCTCAATATCAGATTTTACACTGGGTTCTGTTCCCCTGTGTGTGTTTGTGTGTGTGTAACTTTTTCCTCATATAGGAATAATGCTGTTGTGATGCTACCCGACACATGCGAGAAAAGCAACTGATCTTAGACTTAGAATTATCTCCTACGATGTCCTACCTGTCAATGGAATACTTCAGCTTCAACCACAACAATACACGAGCACATAATAGATACAAAGTTATGGTAAACTGCTCCAAATTTGATTGCAGAAAATACGACTTCAGTAACAGAGTTGTCAATGTCTGGAATGCACTACCTGACTCTCTGATTTCTTCCCCAAACCCCCAAAACATTAACCTTAGACTGTCTACTGTAGACCTCACCCCATTCCTATGAGGTCTTTAAGGGGAGTGCATAAGTGCACAGGGTGCCTATCATCCGTGTCCTAATATTCTCTTTTTTCGTATCCCTTTCATGTATTCATAATCATGTTTATACTTGTATCTGTTATCTAATACATACTTGACGAAATAAATGAATAAAAATAATTGCCCCAGAATGATAAGATTTTAATGTAGAACTTGGTTTAATTTCTAGCCTTCAAAAAGGCCATTTAAAGTAAAGTGTGTCAACAAAATGTTATTTTATGGCATAATTTTTCATAACTTATAGTTCTGCTAGTTGACATCATTCTTGCTTTTATCCCACTTGTCCTATGTTCTTTATGGACTGTCCCTTTCCCCCGTTTGAGGCTGATCTTCTATTTTATAGCTGGACTTTCTCTAAGCAATTAAAAGTCTGTGTGGATATTATTTAGGAGAAGAAGCATGGCAACATTATAACAGATGCCAAATTAAAAATGAGAAAGTGATCAAAGTTTATGATTTGGCTATTTTAAAAATATATATAAAACAGGGAGGCATATTCAGTGTTTGGATGCTGGTTCTATTATGGAGGAGCAACTACTATATGCAGATCTGTGGCTTTGTATCTGTGCTATCTTATCTTATCAGATTAGTTTAGTAAGTCGGGGCTCTTTTTTTCTTCCTTTGTCATATTTTTGTCACTCCTTCAGTTCAATAATTTATTAGAATGTTCAACGAGATTTGATGGACTTTATCCCCAAGTAGCAATTGAATAGAATTAAACAATCAATTTCATGGGTAGAATTTTAAACATAGAAATAGAATGAGAAGTCCCATCTGTTACTTCCCCATTGATATTCACAAAATTCTGAATAATTTGGAATGACAAGCTTTAAAAATTTTTTTACAAATGCTTAAAAAAAATCATGGGAGCTAATAATAGATCTGATGGGTAGTAGCAGTTAAAATATACAATTATCTAAAGCCAGAGTGTTCCCCAATGACTCTATACTTGGCTCAGGCCCTCAGTCATCTCTTCCTGGATACACTTCTGATCATGCTACCAAATTGGGACCATATTATTGCCAGAAATCAGGAAAGTTGATAATATATAAATATTTATGGGATAAATAAGATTAGTAGTAGGATATATAAACAAACATTCTTCCAAATAAGAGAGTTCTCTATTATTTTTCATAGATACAGATCTATTTCATAAACAAGAAACATCATGTCATTCAGCCTTTTGTGGAAGATGTCACACTTTCAGACACAAGCGTTCATGAAAAACAAATCCCAGGAGTCAAATATTTCAAAAGAAGGGGAAGAAGTGATTTGCATGGTTATTTTATTTTAAATCTGCAAACAATACACACCCAGGGATGGAAGTAGAGACTTTCAACCATTTCCAAACATTTTTTTTCTTCCTTCCACTTTCCACACATAACTTCTCCTCAAATGAATATCATAGTTTTTTTCTTGCAGCTGTAAAGGAGAGATTTTGACTCCTGCTGTAGGAGCCTAAAGCATGCATGTGAATCTTATGGATGGAAACTCATGGAAGCTAATAATAGATCTGAGAGGTGGTAGCAGTTAAAATATACAATTATCTAAAGCAAGAGTGTCTACTTGCCTCAGGCCCTCAGCCATCTCTTTAGGGTTCCTGGATACACCTCTGATCGTGCTACCAAATTGGGACCATATGATTACCAGAAATCAGGAAAGTTGGAAATATATGAATATTTATGGTATAAATACGTTTTTAAAAATCCACAAGATTAGTAGTGGGATATATAAATAAGCATTCTTCCAAATAAGGGGAAATAAGTATATAAACATTAATCTTCTGTCTAAACTGAAAGTAAAAATCCACAGGCAGATTTCAATTGCTTAATAAATATGCAAGTGTTCTTTTTGGCTCCTGTAATTGGAAGCTATCAAAATACTAGGAACATGGGGGTTGGCTAAAACAATTATTATACAATAGATTGAAGTTGAAATCTATGTCTGATTTGCAGCATCACATTGGTAAGGTTCCCCTCACACATATGTGCTAGTCGTTCCCGACTCTAGGGGGTGGTGGTCATCTCCGTTTGAAAGCCGAAGAGACAGCCCTGTCCGAAGATGTCTCCGTGGTCATGTGGCCAGCATGACTAAATGCCAAAGCCTCACAGAACACTTTTACCTTCCC
Organism: Pseudoxenodon macrops; assembly: GCA_032467955.1. Lineage (NCBI taxonomy): Eukaryota > Metazoa > Chordata > Lepidosauria > Squamata > Pseudoxenodontidae > Pseudoxenodon > Pseudoxenodon macrops. Next base: position 18,214 of record JANHFT010005777.1, on the reverse strand, counting down.
ACCAAAGGTGGTCCCTATTTTTCTACTTGCATTTTTTACATTCTTTCAAACTGCTAGGTTGGCAGAAGCTGGGACAAGTGATTGGTAGATAAGTGTTATTTGTAAAACATCTCAATTAGTCTTTTTTTTAAAAAAAGATAAAAGAGCAAGGAAGATTTTGAACAATATGTTTAAACGATTCTTGTGTTAAAACAATTCTTAAGTTTATAACGTATTGTATAGATTTTTCATTTCCTTTTTAAATCCTATGCTTATAAATTCTGAGGCTGCTGTGATCCCTTTTTGCTGTCCTCAACCCCCTCCTCCCCTCCATACTTGGTGAAACCTCAGGCAACCACATAATTGTCCTCTTTAACAGCAAAGCCCACATTGAATTTTTCCCCCACCATCACAATCCCATATTTTCATCTCAGTCATATAATTCCAAATGCAATGACTATGGATGAAGATTTTGCATAGTCTCTGCCAAATCAAATGACAAGTGGGGTGGAGGGCGAAAAGCAAAAATAGGTATTTATTTTCAGCATTGTGCTCTTTTCCTATGCCCCTCTTTATGAGTGTGTGAGAGAGAACACATCTGCCATGCAAACTTATGCTTCTTTTCCTGGGTATGATGCTGCTTTATATAGAGGACTTTTTTTTTCCTAGGCTGTGAATGAAATCATCTCTTGCCTGTAGGTTCTTATCTGATCTGGTCTGGTCTGATCTGATCTGCATAATGGTTGCTCCTGGCATTGCCTGCTCCACACTGCTAGCTGCCTGATAAATTTTCCTAATCTCTGCAAAAGCTTGACTTCATTCAGATATCTCATCAGTCTGCTTAGTTGGGAGTAAGCTTTGCTGGACCCATGGGGACTTAGTTCTGAATAGATAGATCCTGGCTGTTATCCCAACTTCTAGTTGGGCATGAGCTCTATTATCTATTGGAATAATCTAACTGAGAAATTACCATGTCAGAGATTGCTGTAATGAGGCCATTTTGATTCAGGGATGGCCATTATAGTGCAAACTGGTAAAAGGTATATTGTGACACAGAAGACACAATCCTTCTTCTTCTCAGACAGGTTGAATTCCATTCTCCTAACAGATAAACAATCCACAAACATCTTGTTCAAATTCAGCTTCACCTCCCCCTCCCCGCTGTCCTTTTCTACAGCTAGACACTAATTGAGCATTTTCATTGCCTCACCTGGAGATGACAGAAAGAAGAAATAGTGGTCACCAGCAAATTAATAAGATTAAGACCACTCTAAATCTCTGAATGATGTCTCTCAGTAATGTCTTGTAGATGCTAAACAGAATTGGGCATACAATAAAATTTATAATACACAGCCATGAAATTATGCAAAAATCCCCCAGGACCATGTTTTGGAGATGGTTAACCAAGTACCAACAGAACAATTGTGAAGCTATTTCATTCCCACCTAATTCAGTCAACTGGAAATTCAACTCTCTGTGGTATTGAAAACTTTGGAAGATCCAGGAGAACTAATGGAGATCTACTCCATCATTCATCTATCTAAGAAAAGGATGTTATCTACTAATCTACAATTATTGGATATTTTGGGTCCAATTACTTCATTTTTCAGGAGTGGCCTCCTTTAAAGAATATGTCCCCTAAGGAGGAATGTATAACCTTTTGGATGTAACTTGAGCATCAACTTCCATTAAATGCAATAAGCTTTGAAGGGCACATGGTGAGCACCAACATATCATCGCAGAGTACATTCAGTTGAGAGCAATTGCTAGTATTTGATCAGATCACCAATATTTCCTCTTTTTACATTATGGTCTTTTCCCAACATTTAAGATTTAACAGATTAATAGGGACCTTATAGGTCATGTAGTCCAACCCCCCCACCGAAGCTTGAGATCCTACACCATTTCTGACAAATGGCAGTCCAATCTCTTCTTGAAAACCTCCAGTGATGAAGCTCCCACAACTTCCGAAGGCAAGCTGTTCCATTGGTTGATTGTTCTCACTGTCAGAAAATTTCTCCTTTTCTAGGTTGAATCTCTCCTTGATCCGTTTTGATCCATTATTCCTTGTCTGGCCTTCAGGTGCCTTGGAAAATAGCTTGACCCCCTCTTCTCTGTGGCAGCCCCTCAAATATTGGAACACTGCTATCATGTCTCCCCTGGTCTCCCCTCTTTGCTAGACTAGCCATGCTCAGTTCCTGTAATTGTTCTTCATATGGTTTAGTCACATGCTTCATTATTCTTGGAGGGGTGTATGCGAAGGGGTTGGGAAAGTTCTTAAAAGTGGGATGTTCAGGATTGATAGCTGCTTAAATCATCTCCATTTCCCATAGGAAGTTGTCAATAGCAGTGGCCATCATATCAGTTCGAAAAATAAAACCCTCCTGAAATCCATTTTCCTCCTGAGATGTATAATTCTAATCAGTCTAATCAGACAGGAATAATTCCTTCAAGTGCAAACTTCAAAAGGAAATGGACTAATAATGGCAAGACAGGGCTGTTTTGCTCTGCTGGAGAAGCCATTGTTGGGAAGTAAAGTGCTGCAGCTGCTCCACCCTCCTAGTTAGTAATTGCTGCTTCACAGAGACACTTCTATCACAGCAAGGCAACCTTTCAAAAATCTGAACAGTTCTAATAATACATTCATAAGATGAAGCTATAAAGAATGCAGACTTGGTATAGTTTTTTTTTCTTAATTGCAATAAATAAATGAAATGTATGAAAACTAACCAGACATGAACTAGATCTAGACTGAACTTCATATCTTTGGCTTACGCCTCAGCACAATAGTGAAGATAAAGGGGATAGAATGAATAGGTAGTCCTTGAATCACAACAATAATGGAAGCTGTCCATTATGGTAGCAAGTTTGGTCATCATTAAATGAAGCAATGATGTTATCACTTAATGATGTCTTGTAAACTCTCAGGATTCTTTTTCCCACCACCATGTACCGGTATATGTATACATCCGAACAAGACTGTGATATTTCTCTGTGTCGTATATGTGCATGTATGTGGGTATATGAATAATGGTTATCTTTTGAGAACCAAATGCAACAAAATTTCATTTTAATGTATGCTGATTAGTGTACATTTAATGTGGCAATAAAGATTCCATTCCATTCTATTCTATTCACCTCTGCTCTCCCTGATGCCATCATTAAATTGAGCATGGGTGCCTCCGGGGTGGGGAGGCCCAGGAAGGCTTAGTGCAGGTTAGAATATTGATTTTGGAAAGTTACAAATAGACTAATGGTCCTGATGAATTTGAAATAAGATTTTGAAATTAATTATAAAAATCCTTGTCTTGGAAAAATGATGCTGTTTTGAACATTAAAAAAAAATAAGATGGGACTTTGAAGGTTAGACATCAGAGGGAACCAGAAGAAACTAAAAAATTATAATTAAAGAAAAAGGACACTTAAATTTCATTTTTAAATACAGAATGGAGCAAAATACTTCACCATTTGATGTATTAATACATTGATATCAAATGTATTAGTATTTGATACCACAAATATTACAAAGGTATATTTGTGAACAATGGACGTAGTAGTTAATTTTGAGTGTCTATCTTACAGACAGACTGTGTTTAAAAGGTATTGTGAAAGAGGAACACGTTTTACCTGATAAGACTGTGACTGATTTGAAAGTGGATTTAAAAATGACAGGCTATATAAAAAAAACAATATAGAACAAGGGTATTACATTTGGAAATGAAACTGGCCAATGTCTTAATAATTAGAAAGAGAATACAAATAACAAACCAAAAGAGCAATCTAGATACTTTCCTATATTGGATTTACAAAAGAGACTTGTTAATGTTCTGAACAAATTCCTGAGAAAGGATAAATAAAAAATGAAAAGAAATCAAGATCTAGGTCTAGGATATTATTTGAAGACATTAAAGATCAAGATTGTTAAAAGTAAAAGGAAGAAACACAAAGTTGATTTATTTGATCCTTAATGGGTAACTATAGATAACATATCTATTTTCACCTGAATCAAAAGTCACCTTAATGAACTTGCCAACTAGGACTGAATGATGAGAACTTCAGGAACTGTTAAGAGATGGCATATGGGAAAAGATAAAGTTGTAGTTAAAGAGAAGGTGAAAAGTTACTAAAATTATTTGTTATGATAAAGGAGAAAGTAATTTCTGTATATATTTCTTTGTTTCTTTTGTATTATATTCTTTTTTCTACTTTTATTTCTATCTTTTCTTTTCTGCATTTTCTATTTTTTCCTTTTATTTTTCTTAGCTTTTATTATTTAACTTTTTAATTGTTTAATAAAATTACTGTAAAAAGGATATGACTACAATTGAACAATCTTAATTGTACCTTTTGTTGGAGATAATTCATCACAGTAAAGAGAGAAGAACTCCATTTGGTACCATTCTTGAAACCTTGTTTTAGCCCCTGTAAAACTGACTATTGGTCACAATTACGCTGCAATAGATATTTGAATTGGTATAGCTATGTTACTATTCTGAAAATCTGATGTTGGGGAAATGGAAAGGTCAGTATGATTTCTGGATATTTGCTTTTTAGACTTTTCTATCGTACTCATGACCGCTGCCTATGAATAAGAGGAAAAATGCCATTTTTTAATTTGACAATATTTCTATTCTGGGGGGAAAAAGAGGGAAACATCAACTCAGAAGCTCACAACTGCGCTGCCAATGTGAAAATCTGCCAGAGGCAAGAACAAGAGCTGCTCATTGTTGCATTATAAGAGCTTGGGGGTGGATGAACTCTACAGAAAATAATAATTAACTTGATAGGACAATTAAAAGAGGTAGGCATTTAACATTGATACATTTTTCTAATGAACAAATAGAAGCCATATGGTAGAGGGATAGAAAAAAAAACCAACAACCCCTAGATCAGGGGATTTGATGCCTCTTTAGATTTTGCTGAGCCACAATGTTTACAATTACCATGTTGTATTTGTTCCAACAAATACCAGGAGGGTGGGATACGTAAGGTGGCAGACCCCTTCTTATTTTTATTTTTTTTAATAAGGCTATCTGTAAGTTAGGCAGAACAAATCCAGCCTGTCTGGCTGATGCAAAATGTGGTCACTCATATCATATTCATACTCGTAACACAGAGACTGGAAAATCATTTGTCTAAAATGGTATTAAGGGGGTTGGACTAGAAGACCTCTGAGGTCCTTTCCAACTTTATTATTCTATGTTCTATATTGGGAAATCCTGGGGAAAAGATGGGCTTAAAACCCAAGAAAGTTTACTAGTTTACTAGCATTTTCATCAGTATCCCATGAGATGTTGGTATGGAGAAACATAAGTAAAAGTATTCCAAGAGAATAAAGACAAGAGACAGACAAGAGTGTTTTTCAAACAGTTTAATGAGGAAATTATTCCTTTTTGGGGGAAGGGATGGTCACACTTTGCTTATCAGTGGGGGAGGGGTGTCATGATTCAGAAGAATTTGGGAACTTGATATTGCTGATTGGCAAAAATTATTACATCCAGAAAGGGCTGGCGTCTGCTATTGTACAAGCCCAGGGGTGGGTTCTAACTTACATCACCGCCAGTTTGCTGCATCCTGCGCCGCATGTGTGCACCACGTATGCGCATGCATGTGCAGTAGGAAAAAAAAACAAAAAAATTCCACACCCCAAAAAAGGGAAATAAGATGGTGATGCATGCACAGTGCTGGAAACATGGCTTCTGTGCATGTGCAGAAGAAAAAAATACAAAAAGATCCCCCCCCAAAAATTTCAAAATTCAAAAAATTCAAAAAAAAGATAATGGCGCCCACGAATGGCTCCGTGATGTCACCAGCGGCCTACTACCTACTCGGTAGAACCAATCCGAACCAGTAGGAACCTACCTCTGGACAAGCCCTTATGTGACATAACTCCAAGGGTTTCCAAAACCAGACAATAGTCTAGGATGCAGATAAGAAGGGTTGTCCATTAAAGTAGCCTTCACTTCTTCAATCTAATTTTTTTTTAAACCCCACCCACATTTCTAATAAGCTGGATGGCATATTTGGGCTATTCAAAGCCATCAGGTTAGAATGACTGCACTGGCAAAGGAAGGCTGGCTAGCAGGCTTGGTGTCAGCCCTGGAGGGTAATTTTAATCTAATATATGTGGTCAATAGATAAACCTGATCTCCCACATGGAAGGAGGGCTGGAGTGATCACTGTTTGTCCGCTCGTTTTTTATATGCTTCAGCAGTTTCTGCCAGTGGTTTCTTAGTGCCTTCCCAGCCCTTCTTTAACAACTCCATCCATTCGGTTAGATTCATGGAAGAGGGTAGCTCTCTGGGCAGCTCGGGCATGGGAACAAAGTGCATGCTGCTGGTGACTTGAAAGGGGGTCAGCCTGGTGCTTTTGTGTACTGCATTGTTGTAAGCCACCTCTGGAGAAGGCAGCAGGTCTGCCCAGTTTTCCTTCTGGAAATCCACATAACATCTTATATACAGCCCCACCATTGCATTCGTCCATTCTACAGCTCCATTTGTGCTTGGATGGAAAGCCAAGATAAGCCCTGAATAGACCCATCATATTTCAGGAACTCTCTCCAGAACTTAGCGGTGAATTAGACACTCAGTCTGAGATCACCTGGCGGGGTATTCTCAGGGGTAACGTTGTAGGCTGTTTCAAGTCCCAGGCTTAGTTGAATCTTGCTGGGTGATGATGTAATGAAGAGGGTGGATTTTGGGCAATTCCTATTATGGCTGAGTGCTAATCCTACCTTTGTTGGATCTTGGGTGAGGGTATTTGCTTATGAATAGACCTAGCCATCTCTTTATCTCATAAGTGCTGACATCTGCTATGGGCTATGGAGGAGGGTGGGGGCTATTAAGAGTGAGTCTGCTTAAAAAACACGTTTCTCCATTTTTCATCCAGGGATATATAATATTCTGACTTTTTAATATTTCCTAGAATATTTCATTCTTCTAGGAGAGGGGTGGGTGCTAACTTCCTACACAAGGGAGTCCATAATAATACATGCTTGTGGCATTTTCAGGGTAATAGGGTGCTTGTCAGATATAAAACCATATGATAAAATCATACTTTTCTTGCCTGGATGAACCAAACTATACTGGCAGCAGGATTATCTTCTGCCTGCTGTGGTTCATTCCATGCAACACTACATGCATAGTTTTGGGATCAGTATTCTGCCTCCTGCTTTAAAGCCTCCTGCTATTATAAACTGCATGTGCAGAAGAAGGAACAAACCTCGTCTGCTGTAAAGGTTATAAAACCAGACTCCTTAAAGCCTGTTTTCCATCTTCTTCCTTTTATATTCTAAAGCAGTGTTTCTCAATGTTGGCAACTTTATGATGTGTGAAATTCAACTCCCAGAATTCCCTAGCAAGTGAGCTGGCTAGGGAATTCTGGGAATTGAAGTCCGCACATCATAAAGTTGTTAACATTGAAAAACACTATCGTACAGAATCAGGCAGAGCTCTTAGGAGATAACGTATCTTTACCAAAACACCAGCAGAGATATATCTATTAAGATTCAAACTTGGCTTGAAAATATCATTACTATTACATTTTAAGCCAAAAAGAATCAGAAAATGTGTTAACTTCTGTATAACATTCATTGCTTTGCTCCTTGAAAACCTCTAGAAGCTTCAAGAAGATTGTAGACATGAAGGACTTGTTGCAGGATGAGAAACCCATGACACTTAATGATTTAGATTGGCCTATGGTGGGAAACGAACTGTCCAAACAAAAGATCAAAAAGTTGAGAATCCAAGTTTCAAAAAAAAAGTCAGACTGATAAGCACTGAAGAGTCAATGAATAGACTTTGCAATATAACACAGTTCAGGAGCCAAAACACCAAGTTTTGAAGTAGGGAACTCTATTAAAGTTCATAAGAAATATACAATTATTTCTGTTTCAGAAATCTAACACATAGGACATAACTCATCCACCCAGACATACACTTTGTCCTTTCTAAACCTCTCCTGAATTTTTCTTCTTTTTCTGGCGTGAACATCCAACTAGCAATCTTCCAGCCTTAGCCTCTATTAGTTCCTAAAGGAAGTAATGTTAAAAAAAAAGTAGGCCTACAATTTAGAGATCAGTTGGCCACAATTCATCTTTATTACTGTAATTCATTTAAAATTTAGCAATAGCACTTAGACTTATATACCACTTCATAGTGCTTTACAGCCTTCTCTAAGCACTTTATCATTACATGTTGCACCTTATCATTCTTGACAAATTTATCTTGTATTTTTATGTACACTGAGAGCACATGCACCA
>JANHFT010005776.1:75750-87370 GCA_032467955.1 Pseudoxenodon macrops | reverse complement strand
TAACCATTTGTCTGAAGTAGTGTAGGGTTTCCTGCCTAGGCAGGGGGTTGGACTAGAAGACCTCCAAGGTCCCTTCCGACTCTGTTATTCTGTTCTAAGTGTGAAAAAGGGTCATAAGGGTCATTTTTGCAGTGCTGTTGTAACTACAAACTGTTGTTAAATCGAGGAATATTTTATGTCCTTGCCACCCTGAAGATGAAGTTCTAACCGACTGCCACGACGCTCCAGAGGAGTTTACTAAATATTTCCCTCAGGTGTCACCTCAGTCCGACTTGTCTATGTCCTTTGATTAGGATATTGACAAACCAACTGTTGAATTGTCGTGCTTGTGTTTTGTCAATAGACTTCCCTGGCTCATTAATAATCCATCCATTCAAGGAAACCTGGATTAGCCCTAGGCAAAGCAGATCAGCCTCTTGCAGACTAGCAAGAATCAGGCAGGCCAAAAAAAATGGGAACGGATGTTTCCCCCCCCCACACACACACACACAAAAGTTGTGCATTCAAACAACGGACCGAAATAATCTGGTTTCATTTTTCCCCATATCGTTTGGCCACATTCCCAGGGGTAATGGAATAAAGACAAAAAGAAATCATTTTGCTAAGGGGCATCAGAGCTGAGTTGCTGCCAGTTCGGATCGGTTCTATAGAACCGTTAGCGGAGATTTGGCTCCGCTCGCCAGAACCGGTAGCGACAGCTGGTTGGCCGTGACCCTGAGCTGGTCCTCCAGGAGGAAATCGGTTCTCCCGGTGGAAATTGCCTCGAAAATAATCCTATGCGCAAAGCCTCCTGCGCATGCGCAGAGGGTGATTTTCGAGGCAATACCCGGATGTAAAACACGCACTTCTGTCGCGACCCGAACCGGGAGGAAAGGTAAGTAGAACCCACCCCTGAGGGGCACCATCAATCTAGATCAGTGATCGCGAACCTTTTCGGCACCGACTGCCCAAACCGGAATGTGTGTGCGTGAAGACCAGCTGGCCGGTGCGGGCATTTCTGGCCAGCTTTCAGGAAGTTTTCAGGCGATTTTTCAGGCCAAAAACAGTTGAAAAACATCCTGATTTTGGGTCGTTTTCCGGGCTGTTTTCCGGCGCTACGGAAGTAACACCCCATTTTGACCTCAGAGGTGAGAAATTGCCAGATCACTGTCGCGGCTCTGCTTAGGACCATCACACCAAAGGGGCGAAAGAGATCACGGCTGATAAATTTACCAAATCTTTTTTCCCCCCGTTTCCATCCAATATTTTGATTTATTTATTTATTTCGTCTGTATAAGATAACAGATATAAGTATAAACATGATTATGAATACATGAAATGGATACGAATAAATGGGGAAATTAGGACAGGGACGGTAGGCACAGGTGGTGCGCTTATGCACGCCCCCTTACAGACCTCTTAGGAATGGGGTGAGGTCAACGGTAGACAGTCCAAGGTTAAAGTTTTGGTGGTTTGGGGAAGAAACCACAGAGTAAGGTTGCATTTCAGGCATTGACCACTCTGTTGCTGAAGACGTATTTTCTGCAATCGAGTTTGGAGCGGTTTACCTTGAGTTTGTATCTGTTGTGTGCTCGTGTATTGTTGTGGTTGAAGCTGAAGAAGTCATTGACAGGTAGGACATTGTAGCAGATAATTTTATGTACTACACTTAGGTCAGACCAAAGGCACCGTAGTTCTAAGTTGTCTAAGCCCAGAATTTCAAGTCTGGTGGCATAAGGTATTCTGTTGCGAACAGAGGAGTGGAAGACTCTTCTCATGAAATATCTCTGGGCTCTTTCAATTGTGTTAATGTTTGATATCCAGTGTGGGTTGCAGGCAGACGAGCTGTATTCAAGAATTGGTCTAGCAAATGTTTTTTTAGCAGTACAATATTACCACAGAAGAAGCTATGCAAGGTTAGGTTAACAACTCTTAATGCCTTTTTGGCAATGTGGTTACGCTGGGCTCTGGCACTTAGATTATTAGAAATGAATACTGCAAGGTCCTTGACAGAGTGAGGGTCGTCTCCAAGGTCATGTCCATCCAGCTTGTATTTTATGTTCTGATTTTTTTTTTGCCAACATGTAAGTTGTTAGTTGAGATTTGAGGTTGCCACTTGTTTGACCATTCTGACACATAGTCAATGTCTTTTTGAAGGGTAGCAGCATTGTCGGTGGTGTTAAATAGTTTAACAGGTACAGGATTTGATAGGGCGCTCCCTATTTTGACCACTTGTTGCCTGTTTGACAGGAATGCAGCTATCCAATTATGCAGGGATCCAGAAATGCCATAAGATTTTAGTTTTAGTAGTAGTTTGTCATGTACTACTGAATCAAAGGCTTTACAGAAGTCTATGTAAATTGCATCTATTGCTTTGTCCTGATCAAGTTATGTAGTCCATATGTTTTTGTAGTGTAGGAGTTGCAGATTACAGGATACATTTTTCCTGAAACCAAATTGTTTGTTAGAGAGTAGATTGTTTGTCCCTAAGTGGAGGGTAATAGATTGGTTAATGATTGATTCCATGACTTTGCATGTGACGCAACATAAGGAGATTGGTCTGTAATTTTCAACTAGGCTGGGGTCTTCCTTTTTGAAGATAGGGATGACCGTGGCTAGTGACCATAGGTTGGGCAAGGAGCTAGTCCTGAACGATTTTTCAAAGATTATGCTTAGAGGTTCTGCTATGGCAGTGGAGAGCTTTTTTAAGTAGGCACATAGTCCATCAGGTCCAATAGATAGAGATGGTTTTATACTGCGTAGTGCCTTTCCAATAAGAAATTTCTCCCATTAACTTCATTTTCACTTCATTCATTTTGTTTATACTTTAAAATAGATAAGGTGATGGCATGAATGCTTACTTGACATACTGCTTTTTCAAAGTGAATCATTTGGTTATTCCATATTCTATTCTACCCATTCTGGTTATATATTATACAGCAAACATCAGCAACATGCAATAAAATCAGGCATAATAGTAAATGCTTAACTGCAATTCTTATTCCCAATACAAATAATAACACAAAAAGAGGGAACTTTGTTAGGTGCACACCAAAGGAAGAAATAATTAAATCTCTTCTCTATACTACTGTAGTCCTAATTATCAATGCTACAAGCAACTATATTTGGGGGAGAAATGCATTGTAAATCAAGAATATTTTTAAGGCTTTAAGTAGCTTGTTCTTTTTTTCAGCATTAACAAATATAAAATGTTTTTTTGTGACATTTCATATTTTTGTGACTTTTTTAATTCTATGGATTTAAAATAACACTATGCTACAGCTTCCTGCTTATTTTTGATACTGATTTTTTTTTCATTTTCTCACCCATTTCACATTAATTACAAAACTTTGTAAATTAATTTGAATAAAGTAAATAAGTGTTATTTTTTGAATAATGTGTGTACCAGAAAGACTTAATATTATTTCATTAAGACTGCCTATTCGAAGTATTATAACAGAATATGCTTAAGAAGTCTGAATTTAAGACTATAATTGTATCGAACACTTGTAATAAATCAGTTTATTGCTTTTCTTTTTAAGGTCTTGAAAACAGTTCTGAACTAACTTTTCTCATAAGGCTTTCTTTTTTATTTTTTTTGCAGTTAATTGCAAGCTTTAGAGGTTCTTATAATTTCATTATATAATGTGATGAAGGGAAAAAAAGCAGTAATGAAAATGATATGCATAACAAATGTTGCTTTCCCTGTTTCAAGGCTGTTGCCTGCAAAACTTGAACATTTCCACTGGGTGGCTAAAAATCTGCATTCCTGACAAAAGGAAAACATTTATCTTTTTCAGAAAAATGTACTCTGTTCACTTACTAAGTCACTGTTCTTGCAAGAACTAAAGGTTGATTTATAAAAATATGTTCAACAGTTAAAATAATTAAAATCAAAAGTTTATCACTTTTAAAGACATGGTCCCATCAGGCACATGATTTCTGTTGTTTGCATAAATACAAATGAAGTTATATTTAGATTTAAATATTAGATAGGATGAATAGAATAAAAAGTTAAAATTAAAAACCAAGATAATGGGCAACCTAGGGAGGGGTAAGAATCATCTCTATCCTATCACACACACACCCCAATGTAGCAGTCCAGAATTTCCACCTCTAAGCAACGGTTGTTAAGTGAGTCACACCTGACCTAAGCCCTTTTTTCCACAGTTACTAAGTGGATCACTACAGTTGTTAAGTGAATCATGCTGTTATTAAGCAAACCTGGAATTCACCATTGGTTTTGCTCTGAGACAAACTGCTAAAGGAAGAAAAATGATTTGTATTGTACGTTTTTCATTTAAAAAAGAAACCTGCAGTAAATGGGTACATTTCCTTACATTATGCTCCCAATAAACTTTCTCACGCATATCAGAATTTTATTTTACATGCTGGCTATACTCTTCATATTGGTGAAGTGTGCATTGTACTGTACAATGAGCCTGTAAGGAAAGCACTATGGTTAGTTGTATATACTGAAAGTAAAGACAGCATATAGGCTCCTAGTGGTTGGGTTTCTCAAATATTCATTTGAGAAACTCAACCACTAGGAGCAGAACACAGTTGTTGTTTTTAAAGTGTTGCAAACCCTATTCAGCGCTTCTTTTTACAAAAAGCTACATCTGATACATCAAATAGAGCTGGTTCATTGATGCATCAAAATAATTGGTGTTTTTTTTTGTCCATGCAACCTCTTTCTCTCACTTTTTTTTTTTGACAACAGAATGCATTTAGGTGCTTAATTAAAAAGTGTGTCCCTGAAGATTAGCATATTCACATATTATATATATTTTTTCCACACCAAGCGTTTTCAAACTGCTGCTGTTGCTAATACAGTGGGCTGAGGTAAATATCTGCACATATGGCTTCTTTTATTCTTTCTTTTTAAAATGATCATTTGAATCTAATTATAAGCTCTTTGGGGTGGGTTTTGCTTTTTGAGATTTAACATATGTACAAAACACACAAGGAACAAATAGGACAAAATCCCCCCCCCTCAATTTTCAATTTTAACCTTTTACAGTCTCCTGAGTGCATAGAATATACTGTCAAACTGGTAGCCCGGATGTGACACGTGTAGGCCTGACTCTGCAAAGGCAAAAAAACCCATTGCAATACGTCACAATACGTCATGTGATGCGATCGAGTTTGACAGCCATGATATAGATGGTCAATATTGTGTATTGTACCTGACAATTTTATTGTTTCCCATATAGGGAGAATATTGCTATATCCAACAGCAGAAATACATTTCATAATGCATTATGTCATAACATGGAAGAAGAGCTCAATTGTTTCCTAGAGAACTAGTGATTTATATTAATCTATCAAAATAAGACACTACCAGATTATATTTTCTAAGTATAAATATTTTCTAGCCTTTACTCCTACCAGTTCACATTTTAAATAGAAGATAATTGGTTTAGAAATTGTTTCACAGAAGACATTGAAGTAGAGTTCTTATACCCACCTGGGTACAACTTCTTGATTGTGATAGTGATTTGGCTTGCTGTTTCTTGTGCATTTAACTTTATAATCTTTGTTATTGTTTTCATTTTATTTATACGAAGAGCCATGGTGGCACAGTGGTTAGAATGCAGTATTGCAGCTAACTCTGCATTCCAATGCCAGGAGTTTGATTCTGACCGGCTCAAGGTTGACTCAGCCTTCCATCCTTCCGAGGTTGGTAAAATGAGGACCCAGATTGTTGGGGGCAACATGCTGATTCTGTAAACTGCTTAGAGAGGCTATAAAGCACTGTGAAGCAGTATATCATAAGTCTAAGTGCTATTGCTATCATGGAGTTAGCTGAAATCTCTAGCTGTCTCAAGCAGCATGGTTGAAGACTATAAAAGGGTATAATTGTACACACACATAGCAATAAGGTCAGTGAAATGGAATTATCTTCTTGTTTGTTTTTGTGAGATAAAAAAAAGAGAAAAATAAATCAGAAAAAGCTTGGGGATTTAACACTTGGAGCCTTGTCTATGGTTCCCTGTTCTTTCATTCTCTGCTATTGCAATTCATGGACCTTTTAATATTTTTCGAAGCACATTTGTCATATCACCTCATATAGTATTATCTATAAATTCTAAAAAATGTACCCTGACAGTTACCACTGCAGGAGTATTTTCACTAGGTTCTGCTGTTGTTACAAAATGCACTATTAAATTAATTTGCTTTACATGGCTGACACCAGATGTGCAGTTCCAAATAAGAAATATCCTGATGATCTAGAACTATTACAATCTTCCTTTTGACTTTCATTATTTGTAAGTATACTATCTCATTTTATGTTTTTCCCCCCAAAGTAGCCATATCTATTTATTTCTTTGCTAAGAACCTTTCTTAGATGTTGCGGAGATTCCAATTCAAACATAAACTCCAAAATTTTAAAAACTTTTCATTTTTTGGCACGTATAACTGACTTGAAATGGACATATTGCTGATTTTAACTAGCAGATGTTATAACAGTGTCACTGAACATTTTGCCAGGAGCATATGATGTTCTTTTGATCCTTATCATGTATGGTGACCATTAATTTTAATCCTAGTTGAAGTCCTGCTAACTATGGAATGCTTTCTGATGATTTGTTGTCCTTCCATCACATGCCAGATTTGTGTTTACATTTAATTCTTTGAACCTGAAGTACACATTATGGTTAGAACATTAGACTGGAAAAGTTTCCAAAAAAAGTGATATAAATTTTTCTGTTTTTTTGAGTACCTAACTCATGTCTTTTCTACTTTGTCATCATGAAATTTCATGTTTTAAGTGTTGGAAGTTTTGGAGGAACATGAAAGTTTGTATTTAAAGTAACCCATGTGATACAAGGAAGTTCCTTGGATTGTTGCTCAAATGATAGATAATTTAGATTTGAGGAACTAAATTCAGCAACAATTGTTTCTTGCGCCATAACTGAAATGAACATATGGGTGTTGTAGTAGCTTCCAAGTGGTGCGCACTCTGATCGCTGGAAGATCAAACATCTCCACAGCTCTCAGATCCTCACTGGAGCTCGATAGCTCACCATTAATATTTGCATCTATGTATGGAAGGTGAGTCAGCTTTGATAGAAGAGGTTTGCTCACTTGTTCTTTCTGAATGCTGCCATATAGGGACTGCTTACTTCTTTCACTCAAAACTACTGTTCTCATGTCAGCCACGAAGGCTCTCAACACTCAGTTGAAGGGGGACAAATAAGGAGATTATAGCAGGGCTTAAATGATCTGAAAGATTGGTCTCTTAAGGGCCTGTCTCCTGGTTGAACGTCTTCCTTTTAGTAAACAGTTGACTATCTATTCTGCTGAAGTGGATTTAGGGAAGCAGCATAAAAATCAAATCTCTCTCTCTTGATGTCAACAAGTCCAGCTTCCTGAGAATGCTGAAGAGGTAAACAATCAATGGAAATATTTTATATACAAGTATATACATTTAATAGGGTTCTTATAGAGGAATGTAGCTGTGGCCTTGAGAAAGAAGTTAGAAAGGTGATGGCTGCTCAGACTGGAAGTAGAAGCACAAGAAACTTAGAACAGCCCTAGATATTACCCTAAAAAGGACAGCTGTGAATGTTTGGGATAGATTTTCAATATTTGCTAATCTGTGATTGTAATAAAGATTGATTTACTGATTTTCAAAAATCTGGTTAATATACCCTATAACAAGGGTGTCAAACTTGCGACCGGCAGGCCAGATGCATCTTGCACTGGCCATGCCCATCTCCATTTTAGCAAAGGAGAAACAAATCATGATACGTCACATGACAACAATGTGATGATGTGAGTTTGACACCCCTGCCCTATAACAACAATATATCATTCTTGAATCCCTGCAGTGTCTGTTTCTTGACTAAGCCTATCTGGGAGGGTTGGTTTTCCTTCTTTTTCTCCCTGCAGCTTCTGATGTTATATGTTGTCATTGTTTATCTTTTCTCTTGCCTGACTGCTATGTCTCTTATATCCCATTTCCAGAGGTACAGCATTCTACTATCTTTGTGCATCAAGAATATTTGTCATCCACCAAGTAGACTGGACTAAGAAACTGATTCTAAAGGTCAAAACTACTTTTCCTGAGATTGGTTATAATAATAGAATTTTGCAAGTCTGATTGTATTGTATCTCCTCTCCCTTCTTATATTGTGGTGAATTAAGGAGTTTTTTTAAAAAGTTACTTCTGAATCTTATCTGTCTGTTCTGGACTTAAAAATGTTTATTCTCCTGTTGCCCTGGAGATGAATCTTGCATCATTAAGGTTATCTTTCTATATCACCTCGTGCCAGGGGTGAAATCCAGCAGGTTCTGACAGGTT
This sequence comes from Pseudoxenodon macrops, assembly GCA_032467955.1. Taxonomy (NCBI): domain Eukaryota; kingdom Metazoa; phylum Chordata; class Lepidosauria; order Squamata; family Pseudoxenodontidae; genus Pseudoxenodon; species Pseudoxenodon macrops. Next base: position 79,080 of record JANHFT010005776.1, on the reverse strand, counting down.
CTGTAGAACCAGTAGCAGAAATTTTGAGTAGTTCAGAGAACCGGTTGCGGACATTTTGACTAGTTTGGAGAACTGGCAAATACCATCTCTGGCTGGCCTCAGAGTGGGGTGGGAATGGAGATATTGCAATATCCTTCCCTGAGCAGTGGGGAGAGAATGGAGATTATGTAGTATCCTTCCCCTGCCATGCCCACCAAGCCACACCACACCACGCCCACCAAGCCACGGCCACAGAACCAGTAGGGGAAAAAAATTGAATTTCACCACTGCCTCATACTTATTTCTTAGCATTAAATAGTTTTATTGGGGCCATCTCACATGAGTTTCAGTTTAAAATCATCTTTATCAAACATTCCATATTTTTGCTAAGCAATTTTTACAGGCTTTATACAGTAGTATGCACAAAACCTTGTGCTAGCAGTCCATCAGCAACATAACTCAGAATTATGACTTATGGACATAATTCTAACGGTCTAAGAAAACAAATCTTTTCAGTTGTCATCATTTGAACAGTTATTCATTTGCACTATTCATTGGACTGGAAAATGGATAAAAATACTATTTGAATCTCAGTCTTTAGATTTCTCCTCGAGCTTCAAAGAGGTTGATATGGTTGTAGCTATTTTTTGCAATATCATTCATTATCACATGTTAAGTTGAAAGGATAATTATCAATGGACTTGATGAAACTTAGCAGTTCTGCCACATCCTGACCTTTTCTTTTGATAGGCAACAAATTTCATTGGATGACTTTTCTTCTTGGTACCTTCCAGGGTTCAGTTGTATCTCCTGTAGCCTTTCAGTGATCTACTTTCATATCTTCTGCATACTTTCTTGTTCCCATAATGGTTGAAAGGCTAAGTCTTTTGTAAGAGCCTGAAATCTATTTCTTAACTCCAGTGATACAGAATATTGCCTATATTATATGAATATGGTGGGCTCTCTCCTGTATCTTCTTTTCTTCCTTATGAAGACTTGCTTTCTACTACAAGTACTATTGTAGCAGCTGCTTTCTTTGGTCTAATACATTTTTGTCTTCTCTTTTCAGCTGAAATTAGTTCTTTTACTGTTCCAACTGTTTGATCCCCTCCCCTCAAATTACATTTGCTATCAGTATATACCAAGATGTTCTCAGGCAGAAATGTAAACAAGCCACAAGAATTTCGGATCACAAATGCAGACAATTATCAATCTTTTTAGTTCCTTAAAATATTATGAATGAAAGATTTATATATAATCTTGCATTTGTTTTAGGCTCAGGTTGATGGTATATGTGTTGTTGACCTAGAAGGAACATTGATTAAGAATTCTTCCTTAAGTTCTCCTGCCAAAAGCCATTGGCAAGCTTACTTGGTTTACCTGATATAAAAGGAATCAAGGACATACATTAGGCATGTTTCCAATTGCATATCTAAGTGCAGCTGTTATATATCCATGCTGGTTGCTTTGATTGAAATTCACAACATGAAGTCATATGTGGATGTGGAGCTGTATTTAGAAAAATATGCTACTGTACTCTGTGATCCTTTGAAAGAGCATTCTTCATAGCATTCAAATGAAGGCAAGCTGGGTTTGGAAGATAGAGGCTATTCTTCAAGATAAGTTTCTCCAAGTCCTTTTCCATAAGAATGGCTCTTTGCATTTAAAAAGGATATCTCTTGGAGGCAAAACTGGTTTAAGGCATGCAAGCAGAACATTAATTCCAGGTAGTCTCTGCATGAGCTGTATATCTGTGCATTTCAGGCTTATGTACTCTTTTCAAGGAATAGAGACATAGATAGGACAACATACACACATATATACACATAAAGGTAAAGGTTCCCCTCGCACATATATACTAGTTGTTCCCGACTCTGCTCATCTCCGTTTCAAAGCTGAAGAGCTTGCGCTATCCGAAGAAGTCTCTATGGTCATGTGGCCAGCATGACTAAGTGTCAAAGGTGCATGGAACACTGTTATTTTCCCACCAAACGTGGTTCCTATTTTTCTACTTGCATTTTTACATGCTTTCAAACTGCTAGATTGCCAGAAGCTGGGACAAGTAATGGGAGCTCAGTCCGTTACGCGGCACTAGGGATTCAAACCACCGAACTGCCGACCTTTCTGATCGACAAGCTCAGCATCTTAACCACTGAGCCACTGTGTCCCTTATACATACACATTTATAATTGTAGATGAACTGGACACCAATCCTAGTTTTGACAGAAAATGTTATATTTCAATTAAATGATCAACTACGTATGATATCACCTATACAGCACAGACACACATAGTGCATCTCTAGCCATTTCTAAAGAAAATGAAACGTTACAAAAGTATTTAGGTTTTTTATTTCTAAAAACCTAAATATATATTTTTAAGCACATTATATTTAATACGTTTACATGTGTATAAGAGTATGGAAAAGAAAGTGAAAGAACAGGAGAGCAGAGAAGCATGAAATATATTGTTCTCATAAGGCATATACTAATTTTAGATATGCCAGCATGAACCATTTTTATGTTCCTTAAAAGCAATAAAACTGCTATAAGATACCCAAGTTTCTATAAATAGGAGCATATGAAAGAAGCTGCTTAATTAACATGGCCCTGGTTCCAGAAATTATTTTACATAGTTTTGTTTCTCAGACTATTTGTTTATTGATTAACCAAATCAATACACCCATCCATCTCATGAATGTATACTGCATGCATATATCATTGTCATATATGGCTTGTGTATTTTACCAATGCTTTCACAACTAGGAAAAAATAGAACTTCAGATAAACTAATTATGAACCAACAGTCTGATCTTCCTACAAAGAGTGGAAATTCAGGTTTGGATGCATCAACAATATAATTTCCAACTTACCAGCATGAATTAATTAAACTAATTAATCATTTAAAAATTAAAAAATATAATTTATTAATCAATGGAACAATTTCAGTGGAACAACTCTAGAAGTTGTGGGTGCTCCAACACTGGACGTTTTTAAGAAGATGTTGGATAACCATTTGTCTGAAGTAGTGTAGGGTTTCCTGCTTTGGCAGGGGATTGGACTAGAAGACTGCCAAGATCTCTGTTATTCTATTCTATAATTTTGTAATTGTACTTATATTTGATGGAAAGAAAATAGGATGCTTCTTTCTATTTCTTTCTTTTATTTTTTCTTTCTTTCCTGTTCTTTGTAGTACTTTTATTAAAAATATATGCTAAAAATTAGCTCACTTTTTCAATTCCCAAAAATAGGTTCTTCTTCTATTATTCTGAAAAATGAATTCTGCAAGTTTCAATCACTGGAATATGTATGGTATGGTATGGTATGGTATGGTATGGTATGGTATGGTATG
>JANHFT010005775.1:57769-71983 GCA_032467955.1 Pseudoxenodon macrops | reverse complement strand
GATAAAATAATGTGCTGAAGCTGACCAGACTAAGGACGCTAGCCAGATAAATACCTGGTAGGCAGATTTCCCCCCCTTATTTTCCTCCCCAAAAACTTATACTCTGAAAAATACGGTAAATAAACAAAATGAATGCCTATTAAGCTTACCCTGCCCATCAGTATCATCAGCACAAATTTCCAATAAACTGCACAGCTGGGTGGAAAATACCTCAACAAAGCAATGAAAATGGTACAGCTAATGATCATGGATGCAAGCAAACAAGCTAGGTTACAAGCACAAGGTGTTCCACATATCTCAATTTGTGGTTAATTGAGCAAAGTTGTTGAATGTCACTATCAAGGTCTGGATGGCAATATCTTAGCATTATCCTACTGACTGATTGAAATGCCTGATTCCGATTTTTTTTCTTCACATGAACCGAAGAATGTTAAAGGTTCATATAATTTGCTATACATAATCTATAGCTTTATATCGTTTTCTTCAATAAATAAATTGATAAGTAGAAAGAGTTTTACTCATTGAATTGGGTTCTCTTTATTTAGTTTTTAGAACTTGTGTGAAGAACAGATAATGTTTTATGCCATATTTAGGCAGAAATGTTGAAAATTCAAAAAGGTTCATAAACTTTTAAGCACCACAATAGATCAATCTGCCACACTGTTTGTTCAATGAATCATGTACTCTGTCGAAATAATGGATTGAATATGCCTCAGTATAATGTGTTACTTCTTTGAAACTGTTCCAAGTAGAGAAAATTCTTCCCAAAATGCTGGATAGCACAGACTTTTAGTTCACTCAGGGGGTCTAGAAATTGACCAACCTCTTTTTCCTAGGTAAATTTTCAGATGGGAAAAGTTGGTGAGGAAAGTAAGAAGACAAGGAGTAAGAAAAGAATGAGGTCAGCGTGAGAGGAGAATGAAGAAAGGGTAAGCAATTGGGGGGGAAATTGGTAAAATTGACCTTTTTTTGTACAACAAAATGTTCTGTAACTTAAAATGAATAAATGGAGTATTTTAATTAACCTGCAGTGGTTTTTAAAGGAACAAACTTGCCCATACTTGCAAATTACTCTGTTAATTCATCAAATAAACAGTAATGCATTTCAAATCCAAATTGCTTCTTCCTACAGAATATAATGAAGATGTTAATGGAAAATGTCTTGTTATGTTCTAATCCTTTTTAATTTTACAATACTCAAGAAACTTCTGAGAGTTACTGTGATAATGATTTGTAAGAATGTATTGAAGTGCAAAGACAAAAAAATAATAATTTAATGAGATTATGTTATAAGTCTCTAAAAGGAAACATTAAAATGTTTAAAGAATGCTTTACTTTAGAAATCCTTGGTTGCCTACAATATAAATTTAAAGAAATGAAATGACATAGCATAATGTCAGACTGAGTAATGGCCTTGGGAAGATTAGATATTTGATGGTACATAACAAATATCTGGTTCTTGATGACTATTTGCTTTTCCTTTCTTAAGAGTTACGGCATTTTTGGTGAACAGGTCCTCTTTTTCAGAACAGAATGCTACGTTCTGAAATGCTGTTTTCCCTCTAGTGCCCTTCTCAGATGCTGATGCCTCCTGAAAACCTCCATTGCTTTTCTCTTTACATCAAGATGTACAATATTGAGAAGAAAAAACGAAACTGACACATGGTTCAAAAGATATGATTACTTTATTTGTTTATTTACTTATTTATATCCTGCCTTTATTGTTTCTATAAATAAGACGGCAAACATGAATAAAACTTTTTTTCCTACAACAACAACCCTGAGAGACAGGGGTCTGTAACCTGCAGCTCTGGAGCCGCATGTGGTTTTTCGGGCCCTCTGCCGCGGCTCCCTGTCCCATCACTGGTTGGCCCTGCCCCTCGCCCCTCTTATTTCTTTTTTGTACTCCAGCCTGAAGCAGCAGGAAGTGAAGGCTGCCTTACGCACAAATGTGGCACAGAGGCAGGTACAGGGCAGCTTCACTCCTGTACTCTTCAGTGACCCTCTTCCTCCTCCTCTTGTGATCCAGTAGCTGGCTGTGGCTGAGCCAGGAGTGTGTGCGCATGCAGGGAGAGTCCCCCTTAAGTGAGCTGCTGCTCGACACCCCCCCTGCGTGCCTTTCCTGAACTTCAGCGCTCGCTTGAGGAAGGTCTCCTCACACATGCACACACTCCTGGCTCAGCCATAGGAGGCCACGGGGTCATAAGAAGGGGGAGGGAGGAGGATGGTTGCCTGAAGGGAGGGGGAGACACACACATACATACAGAGAGAGGGGAAAAGAGAGAGACACATAGAGATACACACAGAGTGATACACAGAGAAGGGCTAAGAAAGGGAGAGATACAGAGGGAGAGAGACACGGAGAGGGGGAGAGAGGAGAAGATAGAGAGGGACAGACATAGAGATATAGAAAGAGGGGAAGAGAGACATAGAGAATGGTTTTGTGGCTGGGTAGGCATGGCTGGGGGGTGGGCTCATGTGACTGGGTAGGAGTGACATTGACCCACCCACGTTTTGTGGCTCCCAGTGTGTGTGTGTGTGGTTTTTTTTTCTGTGAGAAATGGATCCAAGTGGCTCTTTGAGTGTTTAAGGTTGCTTACTCATGGGCTAGGCCAAGGCCATCCAGCCAGCTTCATGCCTAGATCATGAAAACCTCTTCAATAATTTCTTTAATATAGGGTTTCTTCTCAGCAGAATTTCTGGGAAGTTACTGTAGGAGAGTACTGAGAGGAGCTACATTATAAAATCTTCATTTTTTAAATTATAGTTAGAGTTTTAAAGCAATGGAGGATTCAATTCACTAGGAACAGAATGAAAGGCAAGGCATTTTTAACTTGACAGCCTCTTATTTAAAGAAGTGTATAAATACTATGAGAGCTGGTTTGGTGTAGGGATTAAGGCATGGGTTTAAAAACCAGTTGTCACCATTGTCAGCCATTGAGTCATGTCCAACCCTTGGCCACTCTATGGACCAACACTCTCAATGCTGCTCTGTCTGCCTCCTTCAGCTACACCATGGTTATCTCAATATCATCTTTTATAGTGTCCAGCTAGTGGATTCTAGGGCCCCCTTTCTCCCCCCCCCATTATCACTCCCAGCATAATTGACTTTTTGAGTGAGTCAGTTGTCATGACATGACCAAACTATGACAGACTCTGTCTGGTGATCTTGGCTTCAAGTGATATTTTCGGTGGGGTTTGGTCTAGGACTTCTTTGTTAGAAACCATGAATTCTAGTCCTGCCTTAGGTACAAGACAGCTGGATGACTTTAAGTGAGTCACTTTTTCTCAGTCATAGGAAGAAGGCAATGGCAAACCACTCCTGAAAAACCTTATCAGAGATTGTCGAGGCAGCCTCCAAGAACTGAGCATGATTTGGGGCACGGATAGGAAAATAAACCTACTAAATACACTATCCCCATGACTTTATTTGAAATTATTCTCTGCCCATTATCACATGGCTGACATACATGTCTCTGAAATGAACCTTTTCCAAACCTTTCCATAAGAAGGCATCCTTTTCATAACAAATGAGAGGTAAAAAAACCCACAACCTGTTACTATAAAAGCACCTTAATTCATTAACTCCTTGATCTTCTTACACGCAGCATCTCTAAATTAAATAAATACCAGCTGTGTTTTGTTTAGTATGGATATGTATGCATTGCACTCTAACCTTCATCTGCCGATCTGCAACAACTATGTGACAAGCAATGTTTAAGTATGCAAAAGCTGCTTTGTATGCTCTCTGGGGAGTAAGATTCTGGTATATTTTCAGTCTCTACCGACTCAAAAGAGTAAAGAACATGCTCAGACGAGTGGAGGAATGTGATGTGTATCATTTTACATTCACACAGAAAATGTATGGAAGCTTTTGGCAAAAATAAGAGAGAAAAGAGGTTGTTTTTCAAGTAGGACATTTATTTTGAGTAAAAGATTGAATCATATGCATATGAATTTCTGCTAGAGTGGAAGCCATCATCATCACTTATTACCTTTTCATTCAAAAGCAAAACAGCTTTCCTAGATTTATAAAACAACATCTTATATCATTGCAAACATTCGCAATGATATTTTGAACTGTTCTGACTTAGAAAACCACACTGCTAACAACCCTAATGTAACAGAGAAGATAAGCAATTAAATGCACTCTCCCATATCTTACTTGCCTTGGCATGAGGACATCTCCTCATCTAAAAATATCCTGTGACATGTGATTCCCTCTTTTCATTGTATGCAATGCTTCCACTGCAACAGATAAGTTTAACGGTGGACATGCCCTCTCACCTCTGGTTTGCACTCTTCATGTACATTTCATCTTGGGCTGTTAAACTGCCTGTTCCCTTTCAGAAAGATATTTTTTTTAACAATAAAACTATCCCCCCTGTCTTTTTTGCATCTAGTGAAGTGTTGGTTGCTAGGCTGTGTGAGTGAGGAAAATAGTGTTTTTTTCCCCCAGTAAGACATTGTTTGGTGGATAAAACTGATTTTGTGCTCCAGAATTCTGTTGCTTTAATCACTTAGGGTTTTTTTTTTTTAGTTATTCTGGGTTCATTCAATTGAGCCTTGTCCTAGATCTCACTTCCTTTCTAACCAGTATGAACATGTGGAGGCAGCACAAATCATCTCATTTGTCAGCAAGCAGGAGAAGAAAAGCTATGCAGCAAAACTTTAGGTCCATCAGATGTCTCTTCTGATCCATCCAGAAGGTAAAAACATAGACATCATATAACAGTCACATGCCAATATGCACCGTCTCATGATTTAAACAATGCCAATATGCACAGTGCCAGGATTTAAAGCTCTGCTTTGGCAAGGGGGGAAAAGTGGTGCCAGATATATTCACTAGTAGAATGTTTGAAGGGGAGAAACATAAAAGAAAAAAAAGAAAAAACCAGTGTGGCATTCCTGGTTGACATTCATTTGGCCTATTTTCAGACAGAAAAAAATGTAATACCCACACTGGTTAATGAACTGGTATTGCAGTAAGCTTTGAGTTGCCAATGACTAGATGAAGCCAATGAGTCACTGGCTCATTGTTCCCTGATACACTAGCCAAAAGCTTTTGTTAGGCATGACAAAGGGAAGTAGGCCAGATGTGGAGGATCTCATCTTGCAGGGCCATGCTAACTATTCCAGGGAGAAGTAAAATGACTAATTAGTAGCTAGTGTTTTGCTAGATTGGCCAGCCAAAATCTTTGGGATGTGGATACTGAATCGAGGCAAAGCCTCCCACTGATGTCATGAATACATTGCTTGCTTTTTCTTGCCCCAGTCCAAACTGTCCAGCTTTGTCAAATACTCTGAGGTTGGCTGCAGGAAACATGCACTGAAACTGGCAGGCCTGGAATGCCTTTGGTAGTATCAACATGCTTCCAGGCCTGCTCCTTTAGTGTAGACAATCCAGCACTGGTTGCTTAAGCCAGACAGCCATGAAAATATCTAGTACACGGTATGAGTTTGCTGATGGTCTTCCAGCCAGGCACATCAACAAATTAGCACCTCCAAATGTCTTACAAAATAAGTCAACTAAAAAGGTAATTTTAGTCACTTTGCCACGGCACTCAATTTAGTTCTTTTGTTTCTGGCTTTGCATAACATATGTGAGTGAATGAAATGTCTATGATTTTTTAAAATACTCAGTTACTTGTGATATATCTGAAAACAGTCTGTTTTTGGCTCCAATGGTAACAAACAGCACAAGAAAAACAACTAAAGTAGCAGGAAACTTGATTGCCATACAAGCAGGAAATCCAATGGTAGACCTATCTATTTAGAAACAGAAGGGAAAGTCTGTTTCCACATCACTAAATATTTTGATTAGTTAAAATTAGAGCTAAAATGCAACCCACTTAGTCTGAAATCAGTCCTTGTGACTGCTACTTTGTAGTTGTGTGGAATTTTTATAAAATTGCATATTATAAAACACTCTCCAATTCTGTTGGAAGGGAGGGAAACTACCCTAAAATTAATTCAGTAAGAAATAACTATTAACTAATAACTACCAAATAACTAATAGTTCAATATATCAATTTCTTCAGTTTATTTTAATAATAAGTAGCCATTGCTCAGCCATACTCAATCTCAGATACCGTATTTTTCAGAGTATAAGACACACTTTCCCTCCCTCTAAAAGGGGCTGATAATTTAGGTGCATCTTATGCTCAGAATATAGCTTTTTCGAAGCTTTTTTTCCAACCCTAAGTCTTTGCAGGCTTTTTTCATTGCTACTGCCTCCGAAGAAGATTCCCCCCCAGCCCTATTGAGGTGCTAATGATCTTCCCAGCTTTGCAGGCTTTTTTCATTGCTTCTCTCTATCAGCTGTGCTTTAGAAGCTTTTTTTCAGCACTAACCAGGTGATAAAATAATGTGCTGAAGCTGACCAGACTAAGGACAATAGCCAGATGAATACCTGGTAAGCAGATTTTTTTCCCTATTTTCATCCCCAAAAACTAAGATGTGTGTTATAGTCCGGTGTGTCTTATACTCTGAAAATTGTTTTCAGAAATGCTATAAAATGTCACTGTTTCAAATGTTCTAGGTCATCTTAAACTACAATTTCAGTTATTTATGGATATAACACAGCAGAAAAAAATGCATAAAGTGCGTTCAGCAACCCAAATCTGTAATAAGATAAATAAAAATGCATTACTTCATAAGGTTTTCTGAAACAGTGAAAAAATATGTGCTAATGAAAAGAATGAAAAAATATTTGCTGTGATCAACAGATTTCCAAATTGATAAATTTTGCATTAGAGTGCAGATTAAGATATAAAGGTAAAACATGGGGAAAATTATTATCTAAAGTGAAACTAGCAGAGCTGAACTCATTTTTCATGATTCATGTGAAGTGTCATTAGATAGTCCTCTATTTTATGAATTAGTCCTTAGCATCTAAAGCTATGTTACAATTGCCAATGAATGCTGCATTGCAGTATAATAGAAACAAGTTCTTTAAAATTTATGCTTTTGTAAAAAAAATGGTAACAAACATTAACTATGGCATTATTATTATTATCAATAATACTACTAAAACCATGAAAGTACCACCAAATTTGCACTTGCATGTAAGGATAGTACCTTGGAAATCTGATTTATAATGTAGAAATGCCCAATGAAGTAACAACCTGGAGAAAAAACTGCACCTTAAATAAGCCAACGATGTAATTGTCTTTATCCAGATTCAAATGAATTATGGATGAATATATTATTCTTGATCTTCACTTAAACAATGTCAAATTTCAGCCTCCCAAAAGACTGCAATTATTAAAAAGAAAATCTAACATTTCCCCCCTTATTCTTACCTCTATAGTGAATCTTAATCTTATATATTATATTATAGTCAGTGGTGGGATTCAAATAATTTAACAATAGGTTCTCTGCCCTAATGACCAGCTGGATAGGCATGGCTTGGTGGTCATGTGACTGTGAGGACTCATGTCGATGGGCACTTCACCTTAGCTGTTACAATGTAATAAGGATTAACCAGAGAAGCAGTTTCTATAAGCAGAGCAATAAAGATTAGGCTAGAAACAACACAATAATGTTTCCTTCCTTACAGAATTAGCCTTGTAAAGTGGGGAAAAAACCAAAATAAGATTTCTTCCAACAACCGGTTATCCAAACTGCTTAGAAAGTTAACAACCGTTTATCCAGAATAGATGCAAATTGGCTGAATCCCATCCCTGATTACATTCATGTTTTACTCTGCTTCCCATTATCCATTATAAAGATATAACCATACTATAATCTGATGTAGAGATAAATACAGATATTAAGAATAAATCCAATTGAATCAGAGGTGGGTTCCTACTTGTTCAGACTGGTTCTACCAAGTAGGTAGTAGGTGATGTCACAGAGCTGATTCTGCTCCATGGGCGCGCCATCTTTTTTTGTGTGAATATTTTTGGGGAGGGGGGTGGTAAATTTTTTTTGGGAATTTTTTTGGGAATTTTTTTCTTCTGCGCATGCGCAGAAGCCAGGTTTCCGGCACTGTGCATGCGTTGCCATCTTGTTTTCGGCCTTTTTTGGGGGGAATTTTTGGGGGCTTTTTTCTACTGCACATGCGCACGTGCATGAGGCATGCCCACGCAGCGGGGGAAACAGCAAACCAGTGGCGAGATAAGTTAGAACCCACCCCTGTATTGAATTCATTCTCAGTTGACATAAATAGGATCTTTCTATAACTCAACTCTATACACTTCTTTAAACTTTTACATGGCTTCTTTATTCTCTATGTTCTTGCTTCAAACATTTTTCATGGAATTATATTTAGTACTCTTTCAATTCCTTACCTTTTTCTCATTGAATTGAATTTATGAAATTTGCCATGTTACGATTGCTTATTGCCTTATTAGCTTCAAATATTCTTTGCACTACTTTCCCTTGATTTGTCAACTGTATTGAACTGCCAATTGTGATTTGACTCATCTGTAAACCAGTAGTCTCAAACACTATTTATGTATTTTATTAATAATCATGGCTTCATTTCTGAACTTTCAGAACACATAAATCTGTTTAATAACACCTGAAACTTAAGGTCCTGACAGAAATGAAGCTATGGGAGCTCTCATTTCATAATAAAAAGTTCATTCATTAAAAAGAAAATTAAGCTTTTGGAACTACTGGGAAGAAATGAAAAATGGCTGAGCTGAAAGTAGAATTAGTGACTGCAAGTGAATGAAGAATTTTCAAATAGATAATTCCTCCATGGGAAAGGAGAGATATTGACATTGCCCACAAGTGTTCCAAATAATTGCTCCTCATCAGGAGATCACAAAACACTGATCTCCAGTAGATCTAGTTCTCTGGGAGACAAAAAAAATAGCCAATTTTGGCAATTTCAGGGCAAACAGGATTGGATTTCTGATTAAATTGGGTCTTTATTGTAGTATTAAGTTATGTATAGCAATAGCAATAGCTCTTAGACTTATATACCGCTTCACAGTGCTTTATAACCCTCTCTAAGGAGTTTACAGAGTCAGCATATTGCCCCCAACAATTTGGGTCCTCATTTTACCCACCTCGGAAGGATGGAAGGCTTAGTCAACCTTGAGCTTGGTGAGATTTGAATTGCCAAATTGGAAGCAACAAGCAGTCAGCAAAGCATATTCACTTTTCGTAAGAATTGTAGTATTTGCCTCAATTCAATTAGATGTCTCTAAATCAATATACTTTTAAAATGAATGATTTACCTAATGAACATGCACAATGTAATATACTAATACCTGTGCATTCGTCCACAAGTTCAGCTGAGTGGCATAAAATTCATAAACATTTATGAGTAATTAATAAGCATATTTTTGAAAAATGATAAATGGGTCAGATAACAAAAATAAACTCTCTTTAAGGTAATATTAGCTCACATGTTTCCTGGCACTGCTAACTCTATTGCAACCTTGTCACTTGATTCTGTTTTGTTCCAGGCATTGTAAAGCAATGGACAATCAATACTGGCCTGTTATATAATTTAGAAACCTGGTAATACACGATTTTATACTACATGACTTTACACACATTGTAAATGCATCTGTATATCTTTCTCTGAAAACTTAAGAGAAAGTGGGCTGACAGCTTCTAGATATCATTTCCTGGAACTAGTGAGCACCAGGACATTATAAAATAATGCACAGTGTATAATTACCTAAAGATTAAGTCCATGAGTTCAATTCCAGTTAAAGGGTTTGAACCCCATAGAAAAATATCTGGTCATTTGTCTCTGAGAAGTTCCAGGGTTGTTGAAACCATTTATGCAGTACATTCAGGCAATTAATGTGGTAGGACAACATTCACAAGATAAGATCTCAATAAAATACAGAAATGATCTCTTGCATAAATCATAAGAAACTCCCTATATTGGGACATGACTTAATATAACATCTGTATATCTTTGTTGCATGTCCTTAATGGAAGAGGGATCATATGTATTATTCGGATACCAAAGTAAAGTAATGGCTTTTTCCAGACAAACGAAGCTTAATGGCTTTAGAGACATAACTAGGAAGTACCGGTATATATATTTTACTTCAGGCATCAAAGGTGTTATTCCAGCACATTCTGCTACATAATGGTTAATGCAATTGTGGATAAATGTTAGCCTGAGAGCTACATGGGTTCCCAGAAATCAACAGCACACCAATGTATTTTGGAGGCAAAATGATTGAATTTCGGATGGTGCAATTATTGGAGGATTCTTTTAAAAGAAAGAAGCAGGCGCACTTTGAGAAACTTTTTTAAAACTCTTCCAATAATAAAACATGATCCCAAATTGGTTCAAAAACCATTGATAGAAAATGTTGGAAACAAAGGAGCAGGTTTCCTAGGTCAAGGACAATGCTTGCTTGCTTCTACAGAAAGAAAGCAATAATCTTAAAGCCTCTAGGAGAGGTGAAAGATGATAAATATAAACCTAGATTTGGAAGGGGTAGAAGAAAAAACAGAAAAAGTGGTAGAATGGTTTTATTTTTTATCTTATTTTAGATAGTGACATATAACTATCTTCAATGATTGTACAGTAAAAAGATAGAAAATGATTGTATGGTGTGTTTTTTTTAATGAGAAAATAACTTTTTTCTAAAAAGAAGCAGAAAAAAGAAAAAGATATGATATATGCAATATCAATGTAAAATGCATGTAAATCTTAAAGTTTTAAGGATAGTTATAATATTGCTCCAAGTTATTATTTTTTTAACCTACAGACATTTCAAAATTTGTTAACAAACACATATCTTCAGTTGTGAAAAAATTAGTTTATTTTTAACTGCATAACGTTAATCCTTTGCCAAGCTCCAGGCTTGATAAAGTCAAAGATCTTCATGAAATATAAAATTCCATCTTCTAGGAGTATGATTTAACACCACATTTGCATCTTTAACTATTAATTTTTTCCCAGAACTAGATTAACATATGCTTTGGCTGACAAGACTAAATAATGTAAGTCAAAAAGCCCTCAAAGAATCAGAACAAGAAATTTCATTTCCATCATTTTCAATCTGTTTTTATAGTGAACATTTTAACTGTCAAAAGTTTATCAGTTATTTTACTTGACTACCAATCTTCTTGAAAAGAAGAACTAGAAAATTTAGTTCTTAGCTCTATTAATAGTTTTGTTAAGCAGTAGCTATACATTTCCTAAAGTAGGGGAGCTAATAGGCTGTATTTTGAGTCAAACTCTTAAAAGTTTTTCATCCAGTTACAACAGAATATTTGGACCTTGGCATATTTAGATTCCAGGGAAAAAAACCAATGTCAAAAAGGAACTACATATTTTTCAAGTGAATGATTTCATTTTGAATGTGTGCATATGTATGACTGTGGCTGTGTATCTATAGCGGTTTAGGTATAAAGACTCAGCTTTTGGTGATGACGTGGCTATGTCCATTTACTTTTATTTACAACAAGAAAGTAGTCTTTAATTCCATTTTTAGGATACATTTTCACTTTACAACCATTTCTTGAAGGCTTTAAATCCAAGTGTTGACAGGTCCAACTGCTCAATAACAATATGATCTAAGATGGGTAACAAAGAAAGAGAAAGACAAAGCAAAGATGATAAAGCAAAACATAAAATAAAAGCAATCTAAGAAAAAATATGGATTTACTGTAGGAAGATATACAGGAAGGTATGACATTTTATTTGCTGTTAGGAAGATACACAGGAATAAGAAGCTATTTTTTCAGTCATTTGGATCAGAAGATTAGGCAATTGATATGATTATTGATTTGGAATGTAATGTTTACCTAAGGCATCTTGGGTTATTGTTGTAACTGTTTGGGTTTTAGCCACTGTACACTACAAATAGTTGCTACTGTATCAGAGGTGGGTTCTGAATCTCCTTGCTGGTTTGCTCAGGGTCATGCCTCGAGCTTGCACGAGCAAATGTGCAGCAGTCAAAAACTAGCTTATGCACATGCACAAAATTCAAGATAGCGGCACCCATGGAGCCACCAACAGAACTGGCTCCATGACTTCACCACAGAGATACTACCTAATCTATAGAACCGGATAGAACTGATAGAAACCCACCTCTGTACTGTATCAATTAATTAAATAAACTACAAACAAAAGAGAGCTCATACTTCATAAGAGGAAGGAAGAAAGATGTTATATATTAAAAGGTACCTGGCTTTAGTACCGAATATTTCTTCAGGATTCAGTGGCAAAGCATAGACCTAAGAAATATAATTAAATATAATCAGTTAAAGAAGTATTGACAATGGAGTTGAACAGAATAGGTCTAAGGAAAACACATTCTGAAATCAGGGATCTTTGATGCTCACTGAACTTGGTTGTTATCCAAACTAGATAACATAATCAGTGCTGTTGCATTGTTGAACTGTTACTAAATTTGGGCAATGAAACATCTGCAAGAAAACAACAATGTTCTTACTACCAAGGACCCCTCATTTCAACCCTGAGCTACAAATATTTTCTTCTGTCGGTATTACCTGAATAATTTGTTTAAGGGACAGTTTTAAAATCACACCAGTAGTTGAACTGCTATTTCTCTCATGAAGTTCTACTCATGTTCTAGCCAAGCAAAATTGGAGAGTTTAAGCATAATTTGACAAAACAGCTGCACAATCCAAGATGCCAAGAAAGAAGAAGAAAAACATGAAGCATTTGTTTCTGGCTAGAATAAAAGTTAGAGAGAAATAATTTAATTGAATAATGGTTTATTTGAATAGCTGAGATTATTTTGCTGGGATTTAGAGATTTATTTTCTAGGCTTGTTGACTGCAAGTCCAGTTTTACCATTTTTAAAGATTTCATGTCTACTATTTTCTTTTTGTTAATTTTTATTTTAAAAGTAACATTTATAATACTTTCTCCATTACTTCTTTTCAATTCTTATCATTCCCATATAAATATGTAAAATACATATTCCAGCACTTGTTCTCTTCAGTTTCATCCCATATTTTTCATTCATTCAATTCATTGCTAGAGATGCATTTTTAGCCATTTACCTCCTTCCCTTACTATTTTTTAATGTAAGAAAATTAAATTTGCTTTTGTGTAAGTTCTTTCACTTTATAATCTGTCATGAATACCATTAGAGTAAATTCACATGTTTTTGTAGCACTCTATAAAACAATTCTTTCATTCTCTTCCAATGAAGGATTGTTTCCATACAATTCTTTCATCTGGTTTTCAGAAATATTTGTTTTGAAATGTTAACATCATGGCCATGTGAACAAGACTTCATAAACTGTTGAGGTCTCCCAGCTTCATTGCCATCAGGTTGTTTAGCCTTTATTCTCTGCTTCCATATACTAGACATATGTCTGAAGATTAAGCTAGGCTGCATCTATTGAGCTTGCTTACAAAATTTGCAAAGTGTTGTCAATTTATGCCCATCTGTATAGGGCATTTGAATATCAGCAACTGTTTTATATCTAAGCATTTCATTCAGTTGGAACCCTGATTGCATGATTGTGCTAACAGCATGGAAAACCTATAGCAGAGCCAATACTTGACATTTGGGTAACATTCTCCTGGCCTCATAAACAACCGATTTTGCCTGAAGTGGAGTGACAGAAAATACGTAAGGGTTATCAGAAATTCAGTCCACATTCAATTCAATACAAGCAGACTCATCAGCAAGAACAAAGTAGATAAAAAAATAGAGAATACTTCCGAATCAATATAGGAAAGTTTTTTTTTTTGAATAGATAGTGCTGAAGACCTTTATGACTAAATACCACATCTTTTGATTTGATTCAGACAGGACAATTGGCTCCATTATGGTTTGGCATTTTTCAGCAGGTTTTTTATGGATAGCAGGTGTTAGGTTAAGCTGTCTCTGAACTTAGCTGAGTGCTCTTATACTTTCTTGCTCTGATGTTCATTTTTGATGCCAGTATCCTAGATGTTTGATTGGAAGAGCTTCTGGGTTTTTTGTTGTATATAAGGGTATGAAGAATGAGCATGGAAATACACAGTCTAATTCTTGAGGTGTTTCCTGTTCTTATTTTGTCTTTTTCCTCATCTAAGGATGGTTTCCTGAAATAGGAAATAATAAATTTTTCATATATGTTCTAGTGATTCCTTTTCATTGATTATTTATTTGTGTGAGGGTGGAGGGGATCACTTTTTGTCCATAAGAAAAGAAAATAACTTAAAAATCATGCAACCAAACTGTCAGCATTCCAAATAGCATCTAGAATTAAATCAGACTCCAAGGCAAAGCATTCCTCAAAGTTCCAATTTATTAA
>JANHFT010005775.1:24998-41471 GCA_032467955.1 Pseudoxenodon macrops | reverse complement strand
TCCATTTCTCATCCAAGGAAATATAATATTCTGCCTTTCTGATATTTCCTAGGATATTTCATTCCTCTAGGAGGGGTTGATGGGTGCTAACTTCCTTCACCTTTATAATGGAAACACTTAGCCCTAATTAATGTGAGACCCTGCAACAAATTGGGGTTCTGCAATACCTCTACCATCATGTTTTGATAGCTTCACTATAAGAGGTAGGTGAGTGCAATTTAAAGACAAATGGACCCTGCAACACTAAGAAATACTGCTTTTTTTTACATTTAAATCTCATTTTTCTTCTGTAAATTGAAATGGACTTCAACTCTCACGATTCCATTATTATGCATCTATTTATGTCAAATAACCAAACTTGTAATGATTTGTTTTAAAGATATTTTAAATAAAACATTCAAATTCTGTGCTTGTTTCTTGACTCCAGCTTTGTTCATGTTTTTTTTTAAATTTTCTAGATTGCTGTTTTTTATGTATTGTGCCTTCCAAGAACTTTGTTGCATGTAGTGTTCTATTATTTTATTTAATTCATCCTTTAGTTTCAGCTGATAGTTTATTAAACTTTAATAAATAGTTTATTTATTAAACCTGTATGCTATCAATGATTCTGGGCAGCTCACAGGATTGAAACAGATGTGGCCATCCTTGTCTATGCACAGAAACTAATTGAAAAAAGTCACAACCAATGTCAGTTGAATGAGAGACAAACCAGGAATATTAGGCTTGTGGTTTAGATTAGAAACTTGGAGAAAAACTGGGCAAAGCAAACCCTTTCCATACAATTATCTTTACTCATCATTTTCCCATTATATTTTTGTTTAATAATTTTTCACACATTATAATCTCCATCCTCTCTGTTAGAAAAATTATGTAGGAGACAGAACTTTTTCTAAAATGCAGTAACGTCTTCCTGATTCAATAGGAAACAGACTTTCAGATTCAGTCTTCCTGTTTATATAAGTAGAAAAACTGTAGGAAGGAAAAACTCCTTACAGTTTTAACTAGCCATGCCTTAAAATAATGCTTTATAAACAGAAATTAAAGATACACTTTTACCTAGCCATTGATTTTTCCCTAGGATCCATACAAACCCCAGCTATTGCTTTGTTACGTGCAACAGAATGTGTTTCCGTTTATCTGTCCTTTATTATCACAGATAAACAGCTGAGAAGAATTCAAGCAGTTTCACTAGGCAGGAGGTAATTAAGTACTTAAAATCGGCAACAAACAAGTTACTGCAAAAACAAAAGTAGTGCAGAATCATGTAGACAGCCAGGAAATTCATGATATACATTCCAGACTATTAAACTAATAAAGTAATGAAGTATTTTAAACATGAATAATTATGGTGGACTTAATAGATTGTTAGCCTGGTAACAAACAGAAAGGGAGAATTCCACAGGCTAGTATTTACTGTTTGAATGCAGTGTATTGTAAATTAAGAGTAAGTTACTCATTTCCGAGCAATATATTACTAGAAGACAGTTGTGGAGGGGTAACTAAAATAAAAGTTAGTCTGTAACATTCCTCAATTACCTTTAAGTCTAGTATAATTATGATTAATTAATGCTAAAGGCTTTGAAAATTCAGTCATAAAAGAGCATAGTATTCACATCTTTTTATTTGTAATGTCAGCTCAATCTTACAAGAATAATTCCACATGCTAACACAATAAATGAAATCCCTGCTACACTTAACATTGCTCTTCCCTTTACCCCTGTCTCATTTGTCCTAATTGCTGTTCATAGGTTGATTGGTTGGTTTTCTTATGGTTAAATATTTTATCTTAATCTCACTTTCTGCTAAACTAAATCTGGGATTAGAAACAATAGTTAATTGTTTGGAAAGGCTTGTATGGGGTTTTTTAAATTTGTATTTTAATTATAGCACTACAGGTAAACATTTATAAATAGATACTGTATTTTCTTCCTCACTTCTAAAATAAGATTTGGAAAAAATCATTTAAATCTCATTATGAAGAAGATTGAACACGGCTTAAGAGTGTATTGTTGTGCTTATCCAGTGGTAATAATGGTAATAGTCTTTCTTTTCATTATTGAAAAATCACTCAGCAGAGCTTATGTGGCTCAGGGATTTCAACAGCTTCCCCAATAAATGAGGCGATGGAGCCTTAGTATGGAGCCTATGACATATCTGTAAAAATATATATCTGTAAAATACTTGCAATGGAGGCATCTGGCTCTCTTATGTCTTCTTGATGCCTTGATGCAGAGCCAGATGCCTCCATTGATGAATACATAAAAAGGCCTATTTGGTTCCCTTTAGTAAGATCAGTTTCAGCTTGAATCAGATGGTGTGAATAGGATGGTGCGTGCAGCTACACATTTTCTCATGCCCTGCTGTTTCTGACTGATCTGATCCAGCTCAGGAGGATTAACTGATTGAGCCCAGTATATGAGAAATGAATCCTTATGCTTGCAACAGATGCCAAACATCAAAGCAACTCTATATCTGCTCAGTAAATCCACATTGAATCCTAAAATTCTCTTTTTAATAGTAATTTTATTAAACATTCAAATAAAAAATAAAAGGTGCACAAAAGAAAAACTGGAAGAAACCTCTCTGTTAAAATACTGAAGTTTGTAGATGATACAACAGTCAGTCATTGGTCTCATTTGAAACAATGTTGAGTCTGCTGCTATAGAGGAGAGGATCAGCTGGCCCTGTAGTGCATTGGGAACAATCTGGAGCTGAACACTTAAAACTATAGAGATGATAGTATATTTTAGAAGAAGCTCTCCTATCATACGACCACTTACAATATTAAACAACCCAGTATCAACAGTAGAGACCTTCAAGTTTCTAAATTCTATTATCTCCAAGGTCTTGAAATGGACTTCTGTCATTAGAACCATCATTAAAAAGGCACAACAAAGAATGTTTTTCCTGTATAAACTCAGAAAGTTCAGATTGCCTAAGGATCTACTGGTACAGTTCTACAGAGGAATTATTGAATCTGTCATTTGTACCTCAATAACACTGGTTATTGGCACAGCAACCAAACAGGACAGGTACAGACTTCAACGGATAGTTAAGACTGCAGGAAAAGCAATTGCAACCAGACTGCCTTCCATTGTATACTGCACGAACAAGAAAGAGCTGAAAAAATATCTAAAGACACCTCACATTCTAGACATAATCTATTTCAACTTCTACCCTCAGGATTCTGCTGTAGAGCATTGTATACTAAAACAGCTAGACACAAAGATAGCCCCCCCCCATCACTCTGCTGAATACTTAATTCCCACAGAACTATCTCATTTGTCATATTTTCACTTCTCATTTTTCCTACTATCTTCTATTGTTTTCTTATGATTTATCAATTTGTAACTTATAATTGATTGTAAGTATGATTTATGATCTATGGCATATTACTTGCGGTTTATATGTACAAGGTGAGCTTATGCACAGGAGACAAGTTCCTTGGGTGTCCAATCACACTTGGCCAATAAAGAATGATATTCTATTCATACCTGACGCCTTGGTAATGGACGACCTCACCCAGTGGCCTTCAATAGATATTGGTTGAATAAGAGCAGAGAGCAATGATCCCTATGGTTTCCCTTAGGGATCAAGGCCACAGTCTTTCTTTCCCAATCAGCACCAACTGAAATTTATGAGAATGGATTCTGGAGAAAGGAAGTGAACCAGCACAACACTGCCTCCTATCCCCAATCCTCTAAGTTGATCCAAAACAATTCCATGGTTGATGATATCAAAAGCCACTGAGAGGACAAGTAAGACAAGGATGGATGTACAACTCCCAATCTCACCCATGCCAGACATCATCCAAAACTGCGACCAATGCCAATTATCTCAAGCTTAATCTGTTTTTTTGAAGTCTAGCAATACACAGAGCTCTTCCTACATTCGTGTAGCCAATTCATTGCATCAGAAGAACTAGTTCATGAAAGCTTGCACTTTTTCATAAATATTTTACTATAAAAATGTGTAATTAGACTGCTCTCTTACAATGTCTCTAGAAGCTCTTGTGGCATTGAAATATTTATTGTTGTTTGCATTTCATGATTTATATCTCAATATAGATCATCGCTTCTTTCCTTAGTTGTCATAATATATAGTATGTATGCAATAAACAGAAGATCATGATGTGTAAGTAATGCAGTAAATTATATTTTTATTCAAAGGGTAAACGCATGAAAGATAAGCAGAGGCCAAACAAAAGAATAGTAACTAATTATACTAATCTTAGGTATGACAGGCTAATTAACAGATTCCCTAGGAAGGGACCCATGCTTACCTACAATTCATATCAGCATAGAACAAATCTCTGGATTAACTGAGAGAGAAATTTTCTATGCATTCATCAAGAGTAAGATCAGCTGGATATGCCACTGAAGTATCTAACTAATCCTGTACACAGTGTGAGAGAGTGTGTGAGTAGATGTGAAGGATTGCATGCTGGAATCACTTTCCATTTTGCAAACAATCTGCAAAGAGAGCGCAAATTTAATTCAGTTATTTGAAAAACTTTTTAAAAAGACCTGTAGTGATTTAACAGAATCTGATTTTAGCTCATTTTGATGCTTAACATGTGAGAAACCAGAAAACATTTCAAAATCCTATGTAAGGTAGGTAAGCATTTGACCTTTTCTATGAATAAATTGAAATAAAATAGCTTTAGATAAAGGAGTTTCTTTCTAAATAGAATCTGTAATGTTTGTGTTTACTGTGTTTATTACAGAAGAGTTTTATTCTGTTAAGAATAGTAACAAGCATTATCTTACATATTTCCCAATCTGTATTAAATAATTATAGATAAACATAAATAGTGTTATTGAAAAAAGTTGATTGCTTGATTAATATACAAAATTATCTGATTACTACGGTAATAGAAAAATAATCAAAGAACTTGTGTGCAATGCTTTTTGTGAAAAAAGTGTATCAGGGGTAACAGAAATCATAAGGATGAATAATTTCTACTGAGACAGGAAACTTGGTGAATCATCAAGCTTTCCTGTTCAGTGTGAGAAGTAATGAAAGAAATTTTGCAGAACTGATCTTGCAGTTCCAGCACAAGTCCGAAAATTCAGAAGACAAAACCTCTGGTCCCCGTGACCAACCCAAATTGGATCCTGCAACATTATCCAGAGACATGTATATTTACCTTCATTCATAAGCATTAATACTCTTCCTATGTTGCTTCTTCAGAGTCCAGTACCATTGGGATTAGTATTCTTGCATGATTCTGAACTTTGGAGAAATAAATATCATGGTATTTTAACATCCTTGACTGCGCTAACAAATGATACAGATCACATAATTAATATCACCATACCATGCTTTAATGGACACCATGATATAAGGCCTCACTTAACTAGGGCAGCTAAGGCTGAATACAGCACTGATTACTTCAATTAGTATTGCTGCCACTACCTGTGTTTCTTTCCTCAGTCAGAGATCACAGGTAAAAGAAGAGAGGTGATTTTCACCAGTAACATAAAACACAATATCTAGTTTAAATCCAGCAATGGTAATCAATCTCCAGAGTCCTGGTCCATCTGAGGCAAATTACCAAATTACAACTTCCAAGATACTTTCAAAATAATGTTTATTGGAAAACAACCACACTACGGAAATATTTGGTTAGACATTCTGTTTAGGGGGGGGGGAAAGGATTCAAAGAGTAAGTTTAAAAAGGGAAACAATAGTTACATGAACACAAAGCGAAGACTTAACATTATACAACCTTCTAATCTCTACATAGCAACTGTTGATCCAAGGCAGATATCTTATCAACTTCCAGTAACAAGAGATACCAACAACCATTACACTATAAAATACTACATCTCATCAGAAATATCAGCTTCTGTCTCAAACAAAGCTAGACATTTCACTAGTGATATTCTTAAGTTGCATGTTTCTTTCTAATTATTGCAACAGTTTTCTGGATCTTGTTCAATTTTGATTCTTTTTCTCTTCTTCCTTCCCCCACTTCTCCAGCACATATGCAAAACCTGTATTCATACTAGGAAATTCTGTGAGTATGTGATAGTGGTAAAGTGTGAAGACTGAAAGTATTTCCGTTCCAATGTGGTGAATCATGTGGTACAAATAATGTTCTTCTATGGACTGTCTCACTAATAAGTCATTTTAAATAATTACTATATACTTTGGATCAAATCATTCTGAACAGACCTACTATAAAGGTACAAGCATGTACTAACCCTTCTTAGAGTTTATTACTTTTGGTTACTCACATCCCAATTACTTTGTTCTTAAATAACCACCCTAGGCCAGGCAGCTTTTCTATTATGTCATATGTGGCTAAACCAATGGTTTTCAGCTGTCAAAAAACTATCACTTCTACTTTCAATGTTATTTATACTGTTTGCCTTCTTTGGAAAAGAAAACAAAAATATAGAAACTGATGTCTGTAAGTGTTGCAATTCAGAAGCTACTTCCAGTTTTAATCTTAGGTCTTACAAAGCACCCTCTTTGTCACTATAAAGTAAAAACGTTAGAATTTAATTCACAAATTATTTCTTTCTTTGGCTGTAGAAAATATTATAATCCAGATGGACCTTTAGCCAATACCCACCTTATGTTTGTTGCTCATAAGGTAGAAATTGTTCAGCCACATTTGTAAGAAAGGAGCATATTTTTATGAAGAGTTGAACAGTTCAGTTCCACAAACTATTCAGAACTCTAGCTGGCATTTTCTGCATTAAACTAAATATGTATCAAATGACTTCAGCATTTCATTGGCAGCTTGTTTCCACATATGCAATCCAGTGCATATTTATAACAAATTGATGAGTGTATGAAATTATAGTGAGTAAAAATTGATAAGAAATCAGTGAGAAAATACATATATGCATTGAGAAAGTATTTTCTTGTAGACTAAAGCCAGTTTACTCCCTTTCGTTTTTTTAGTATCTGGATACATATTGAATCACAAGCTCTCACTCATTGTTTCCATGAATGAAAAGCTATAAGAATTTCAATACATTTTATTTATTATCAACAACATCATGTTTATTATATCACAAAAAAGTAACAATCTTATATAAAATTAACTACAAAGAATGCATAAGCTGTCAGAAAGAAGATTGAAAGCTACATACACACTTAACTTTCAGTGCTGCTAAAATCTATTTTAAAAACCTACATCCTAGCTACATAATAATAGAAGTGTAGCATAGCAATATATATAAAGCAAAGCATATCCCTAGAGTTGGGAACAACTAGCACATATGTGCGAGGGGAACTTTTACCTTTAGCATAGCAGTCTGAAAACTGTTACTCTGTATTATCTATTTTAAATGGATTTAAAAGAGAGATTTTTTTTTAAACACAAAGATGTCTGACATTACGAGCAGTCTTTCCTCAAATCAGAATAAAGGTATAGAAACTGTTCCATGGTCAGGCTGGATTCCAACCATACCATGTAGCACTTTTACTCCTGTATAATATAAATCTCACACATTTCTTAAAGTAGGCTTTGTTGTTGAAATGTATTTTCACAACATCTGAAGAATTTTGGCCTACTTCCCCATCAACATTCAAATACTGATAATACTATTTCATACTGTACCTCCCTTCTGTTTTTGGTTCCAAGAGATGGGAAGAAAATTGTTTGTTAGGAATTCTGCACATTTATGTTCATGTAATTTTTTTTATACCTCAAAGTATAAAACTCCATAACAAAATACCTATGCATGCTAAAGAACAAGGCAGGACAAAATCAAGTTAAGGTTTCATCAAAAATTGGATTTTTTCCCCTCAACCATAAGAATTAAAAACTTTTGGTTTGTAAATACCAGAAAATCCAGCATTATCTGGTCACAAGTCTCATTATCCTTATTATCTCATTATCCTCAACTTCCATTTTTCCCCTTCAAAATGCCTGTAAATTTCTGATCGCTTTAATAAAATAATTTATTCTTTTCTCTCTTCCATAAACTCTTTAATTAAATTTAGATACAATTTCAGTCTACTATGCCTGGTCAAATAGAAGCTATGGAAAGGAAGGACGGAATTCCAAATGTCCATTTAAAAACATTAACTTACTCAGAGTAGTTAAAAAAATCATTTAAATTGTTAGGGTTCAATTAATAGCTTTTGCCAAAAGTAAAAGCATAGTTCTTAGAAATTATTGCAAGGCAAAAAATTATCTGCTTACAGAGTTGTTTATACAGAATAACTCCAAAGACTGCTGCCATACATGATTCTGGGGATCATCTCCAAATCAGGAAAGAATCAAAATATATTAAATAAAGGATGCTGGAAGCTTGCAAGGTGGTCTCTTGGCAAGATCTGCAGTGATTCACAATATTTACTGGTCTAAATTCATTGAGGAATTTTTAATCTTAACCAGGGGTGGGTTCTAACTTATCTTGCTGCCAGTTTGCTGCCTCCCATGCTGCGTGGCCGCGCCACATGGGCATGCGCGTGCTTCGCACACGTGTGCATGAGGAGTACAAAAATGTTTTCAACCCACCCCCAAAAAAGGCCAAAAACAAGATGGCGATGCATGCGCAGTGACGGAAACTCAGTTTCAGCGCATGCACAGAAGAAGAAAAAAACCTGGAAAAAATTCAAAAAAAATATCCACAAAAAAGATGGTGGCGTCCATGGACCAGAACTGGTTCCATGACATCACCAGCGGCTTACTACCTACTCTATAGAACCGGTCCAAACCAGTAGGAACCCACCGCTGATCTTAACCCTCTACAATCTTTTCATATATATTATCTGCTTGTCTGACTCGAGAACTAAATTATGGCAATGCAGCCAAAAAGGTCATGATTAGAACTGTTCCAAGTTACAATGGCACTGAGAAAAGTCACTTATGTCCATTTTTCATACGTACAGATGTTGCAGCATCCCTGTGGTGAAATGATCAAAATTCAGGCTTGGCAACTGGCTCGTATTTATGATGGTTGCTTTTGTGATTCTTTCACAATCAAAGTCAATAGGGAGCACAGGTCAACTTAACAACCGTGTTAGTAACTTAACAATTGTAGTGATTCCCTTAACAACTGTGGCAAGAAAGGTGGTAAAATAGTACAAAACTCTCTTAGCAAGAGAAATTTTGGGCTCAATTGTGCTTGTGAATCAAGGACCACCTGTTACTGAGTTTAAACATACTTAGGATAAACACATATCTATCATCGGGGGAAGTAATTAACAAAAATAAAAAAGTAAATTAATTAATTAATTAATAAAATCAATAATTAAAAATAAAATTAAAAAACAACCAAAAAATTCTGGGTCCATCAATTTTCTATGTTTTTTATGTCAATTGTGGCAACAAAGAACATTCATCCAACTTCAAGGTCAAAAAGCACAGGACAAAAAGTTTATTATACATTAGTTTATTATACAATGGGAGTGGTAGGACAAAGAAGTCTAGGATTAACCTACAGTGGTTATAAAAAGGAATTGTACCTTCATGTTGACAGAGGATAATCAAATGTTTCAATGGCTTCTTCCTAGTAATAAAGTTTCTTATCTAGCTTGTGAGAGTTTGAAGCCAGTTATGATCCTAGAGTCTGTGTTGACTTGAGCATTCAGGAAATTCTGTTATGATCTTGCCAGTAAGTATGACAGTAGATGACTTAGCACATTTCCACGTTAAGATTTTCAAAAAACATTCTGGCAACTGTCGGGTGGTTTGTTTGGGTTTTGTTTTTGTAACCTCAAGATGGATTATGAATAATAAGGGTTTCATTCTGTGTAGTTGCTAAGAAATACAGTACTGCATAAACTAGCCTTCCTTCCTTCTTTCTTTCCCTCTCTTCCTCCCTGCCTTCTTTCTTCCTACATTGATCTTTAACTTTACTTTCAACTATACTCTGCCAAAGAATATGTATACTCAGAACTGAAATATGAAAGCTTTGTGTTTTCAGAAAAGAGGAAAAATAGATTGTTATTACTTGTTTATTCTAAATGCAGCACCTATTTCAATCTCAATTCAAGTTTTAGCTTTTATGGTACTAACACCAGCAAAGGAAAAGTTTAAGGGTTTGAGATTGCAGCGTGACTTCCAAGTTTCCAGATGGCTTCAGCAAGCCATCTGGGGATCTACACAAGGGGCAGCCTAGGAAGAAATGGAACCTCTAGGAAATATACTCTCTTCAACTTTAATGCCCCCTAATTCAGAAAAATAGCCATCATTACACAAGTACCAATCTTGTGTACCAACATTTGACACAAGATTTTTAAAGAATATCAAAGCTGAGTGTGCGCTCTGGTGGCATGGTGGTTAGAATGCAGTACTACAAGCTACTTCTGTTGACTACTGACCACCTGCAATCTGGCAGTTCAAATCTCACCAGGCTCAAGGTTGACTCAGCCTTCAATCCTTCTGAGGTTGGTAAAATGAGAACCCAGATTGATGGTGGCAATATACTGACTCTGTAAACTGCTTAGAGAGGGCGGTGTATAAATTGCTATTGCTATTCTACATTATTTCCGATAGGTCCAAATCTAGACATGCACACACAGTCACACAAACACACAAATTTGAACCCCATGAAAACCATTTGAGGCTAAATAACATAGCCTCAAAAACACATGATAGTTGAGATAAAATCACTCCTACCAGTTTTAAAAGATCTAGCATGACTGTCAAACATCCTAAAGTACAATTTTGAACACATTTATTTGAGTTTTCCAGAGTCGATTATATTAAATGGGGTTTACAGATAGTTAATGGACTTTTTCTGATATTCCCAGGTAATTATCAGTTATGTATAAATTTAATAAAATTCTTTTAAAACACACTGATCTTCATCTTGTAATAATTTATCAACACAGTCTTCCCTTTATCAGAAGCAGCTAAAGCTTGTAAAGTTTCCAGTAGGTTTTAGTGAAAGAATTACGGATAACAGAACTATTAACTAATTCACCAAACCAGGCAGATGTTCTCTTTTTAGTAAGAATCTGCACCATATTCTTAAATTTAAATAAAAACATTAGAACGTTGTTTTGTTTAATGCCCTTCTGAACTGGAATGATGGAAGAAAGATGCCATTGCTTATCTATTCTGAATACAAATATTCACATTAGCTGTTTATTGAATGAGAAAAACTGGCAATCTATTCAGGAAGCCTACTTTTTTTTTTCTTTGTTTACAGGTAGTCTGTGACTTATGACTGTAATGGAACCATCCCATTACAGTTTTAAATCATGTCGGTCGTAATGCAGGTCACCCATATTACTGACCCATTTTACAACCCTTTTTGCAATTGTCATTAAGCAAACACTAGAGTTGTTTGCAAATGCTAGAGTTAAGCTAACCCGTTCGTCACTATGAAAATTGGAAGTAAACCCTAGTTTTTGGCAACACAATCCTAAATTGCAATCATGTGACCACGGGACACTGCAAATAGCAGTAAATGTGACCAGATACCAAGCACTTAAAATCTAGTCATGTGACTGCAGGGTTGGGAGAGTTGGAACAGGGTTGAAGATCCCTTTTGGGGGTACATCATATGTTGAGGACTACCTGTACCTAGGTTCTTAGATTAATTTCCTACCTTTCCACTAGGACAAGGCAGCCTTCAAGGGAGTCTCCATGGCCAGAGGTTGAAAATGGTCAGATCTGTGATTAACTCAAGTTCCAATTACATTGCTTTAATAAACTTGTACTTTATTAAGCTTTAAGCATTTAACACTGAACAATTTTACTAATCCTTCGCACACAAAAATAATAGCAGCTATTTAAACTTTGGGTATTTTAGCCAAAGCAATTAAAGTCAATTGCAGAGCTAGTATTGCACCAATCTAATTAAATTTACTTAACTGACCCTGTGGGATGTAGGAAAAGAGAATCCAAGAGGTTAGTACCCATTTTAAGGTGGCCAAGAATCTGGTTGAATAAGTCATGGTGTGGTATCTCCCTAAAAAGTCTGGAAATGAAAATAGAAGTTGGTTATACATGTTTAGAATCCTAACTGGTTTCCTACATCCATTTTCAAAAGAAGGGAATATAAACTACGGTAAGTTGCACCATGATAACTAATCTCTTGATTGCTTAGCTTACCAACTGTTATTAGATTTACTGTTGATAGTGTTAATAATATAAAACTAAGGCTACCAGACAGCCTAACTAACTTAATTTCTAATTCAATGATGTGAAATTCACTTTGTTTAGAGTTTGAAACCTATAATGTTTATAGAATTCTATAAAGCAACACAGATTCATTGGGTACTGAAATTAATAGGAAAGGGTAGAACTTGAAATGCATTTAACACACTTCCTGAAATGGTAATATATAGAATTAAATATACTAGATAAAAAAGGCTAAACTACTGGTTTTTGAACAATATGTAGAGACAACTGACGCCAATAGCAAGAGAATAATTTACTTATGCATTGTGTAGAAAACGTAGAATGAGATTCCCCACCCCTTAAGTGACAAAGTAAATACCAATGTCTAACAAGAGACATACCAAATTCCAAGCTGCCCTGAATAAGAGAATTGTTAAAGGCAGAGGTATGTCTGGAGAAGGGCAATGGACAGGATTATCGGCACGAAAAATTCAGCCAGACTTCATTGCAGAGCAAGAAAGTACAAAGAGAAAGCCAGAGACTGTATTTCACATGGATTTCAAAACACCCACAATGCTTACTGTCATAGTGGATGAAATATCATATGCACGTGTGTCAACACGCACGCAACCCCATGCACACATTGAACAGTTAATGATTATAAAAAGTTAAAACAGTTCCAGAAGAATGCAAATACTAACACATATAGCCAACTAGTCTGACAAAAAAATATGAAAATATAAAAAGTTCTAGAAATGAGAATAAAATGAGGGGTTAATAGTTAAGATACACCAAAGGTTTTTACTTATCAATAATTATATAGGACATTAGGAATTGTAGTAAGTTATTTCACTTCCTAGTTAAACAAACACTTTTGTTTCTTTTTCATCCTTTTATTTCCTTTATTCATTATATCGGTATGTTTATTTCTTACCAACACCCCCCCCCCAATTACTAATATTCATGTTGCATTTAGGAAAGCTAATGATATAGCTAATATGCTCTCTCTATTACAACTCTCTTTTCTATTATTAAGAGAGAGAAAACATTCTGCTGTAGCCACACATCTATTCCCTTCCCACAACCAAATTACAATGAACAAAGGACTGGCTACAAGGGGATTTGCATTTCTATGTATTCCAAGTTAAATTTAAGCCATATGTAAATCTCTCTTGTAAAACAATAGTTTTAATGAAAATGAAAAAAATACTGTTTTACCTTTAATAAACTTTGTTTAGTTCCTCTCTACATAGACTCATTCAAATTTCATAAATCTTTATTTCAGTTATAGTTAAATGTTCATCTTGTACATGATGGCAAAAGTTCTCACAATTTGATTTATGGACCAAATGAAGACAAAGCAATATTTTATTTTAAAAATTATGGATAAATTAATGCGAGATTAGAATGGATTTGTCTGCCCACAAAAAGAAAGAATATCTGAGAAAGGTAGAAATATAACACAAGAAACTGCCCAAAGTCTTTTTTGATATGATGAACAATTAGAGTGTTTAGATATGGTGAATCAGCCGAAAATACCGGTAATTATTTTTCTGAAAGATAGATCTGTTTTAAGCATTGACACTTTTTATATCTTTTCATCCATTCTTTATATCTTCTATTTTACTGATAATACTGCTGGCTTTCAAAATATTTAAAAATAAAATCATACCTTTTGTCTGAAGAACAAGTTGAGACTAGTTTTTTTTTTTAATGTAGATGTGCTAATCATTGATTGAATCAAAAGTCATGCTCCTGCTCTTCTGCATATCTTTGTATTTTTAGTCAGTCTTTTCCAACTTGAAGCTGCCTAGGTATGTTTGGGACACCATTACCTAGAATTTTCAGCTGGAGTTGTCAGAGGGATGTCCCAGATTATGAGAAGAGCATGACACAGGTGAAACAAAGTCACCCAGTTGATTTTTTAAATTCCTGTAGGTTTTACTATGGGTTTACATTACAGAAGGTGTAATTGCTTTAGAATTCTACAGTATCTTTTATTATATGTTCATACGGTGCAGTAGTCCTCCTTACAACAGTTCATATAGTGAACTGTTACAACACACTCAATGTTCATTCAATGTTACAACACACTGAAAAAAGTGACTTATGACCATTTTTCATAGTTACAACTTTTGTAGCATCCCCATGATCATGTGATCAAAATTCAGGTGTTTGGCAACTGGTTCATACTTATGACCATTGCTGTGCCCCAAGGTCATGTGATCACCTTTTGCAGCCTTTTGACAAGCAAAGTAAATAGGGACGGCAGATTCACAAGTGGCTTGCTGTGAACCAATTGCAGTGACTTACTTAACAATTGTGGTAAGAAAGGTGTTAAGATGGGGCAAAATTCACTTAACAAATGTTTCACTTAACAACAGAAATTTTGGGCTCAATTGTGGTCACAAATCAAGAACTACCTGTAAATCCTTGAAAAATTAAAATGATATGCTCTAATTTGAAAGAAATTTGGTTCTATTTAGTTAAATTCCAGAAATATAGCTTGATAGTCACCTAACCTCTGTTTAAATTCTTCCAGCAGAGATGATTATGCTGCTTAATAGTTCTTACCATTAGGAAGTTTTTTCATATAAGCATAATTTTAATTTCTTGTCCTAACTTGCGGAACAAAACTCTGTCTTCCACATGGCAATCCTTCAACTACTTGAAGACACCTAACACACCTCATCTCAGTCTCTTTTCTGTGGCTTAAACATTCTCAATGTGCCAACAATTGTTCATAAGTGTTTTTCTTGCAGACTCATTATTACCATGGCTGTTTGTTAGAATCCTTTCTAAAATGTGATGCCCAGAAATGAATACATATTCTTAGTAAGTTTTTACCGATACAAAATAATTATATATATTTTAATGTGTAATCCTATTGATAAAATTTAGGGTTTCATATAGCTTTTTAAACTGCATCACACTTTTCACTCCTGCACCATTCCAAGGTTGACAATTTGGATTGATTTTATATGGAATTTTTTAAAAAAAACAGAGAGATGTTTACAGCACTAGAACTGTTATAGATATGTGCTCTGAGACACACTGGAGAATCAAATAATTTACCATGAGCCAGTTGTCAGTTTGAAACATTGATAGCAAATGTAAACAAGAGCTAGAGTGAATTTATTTAGATATGTAGGACCCATGGCTGTAATTGAAATATTGATTTCATTGGTGTTTTTAGACAGAGCCTGCCTAAACTTCAGTAATCTTTATAAAATATAATCACTCCTAATTGCTTTGGTGTGTAAAACACCTCGGGTCATTTTCCCGTCCCTTCTGCCAAATTTTGAAAATCATATCTTTGCCCAATTTTTAGCTGACTGTTTTAGAACATCTTATTAGAGCTCTCTGTGTCTTCGATGGCAGCCTTTATGATAGACATGAGCCTACGGGTGAAAAGTAATGAACTCCGAAACTTGAGCACTGGGAGAATAGCCTGTGGAAAATGTAAGGCAAAAATCATCTTTAAATGTTGCTGATGTCACTAAAGTCCAAAGTTTGAAAATGAAAGGGAGATTGAAATGCAAGATTTTAATGCAATGGGCTAGATGAGGTCTTAGCGTTCCCGTGGTCTTCAGCAACAGTGGAGTTGCACAAATGTCATTCGTAGCTGAATTGATCAACTCTGCAGCCTTAATAGTGATACCTTTTTTAGCATTAGAAGGATCAATAAAGAAGGTAAATATAATAAATAATCCAATAATTTAAACAGTTATTGAACATAACACCCTTCTTCTCAATAAAAAGCAATTGCTGATGTTCAATGACAACCAGCTTAGTTTATTGATTAAGCTGATGGAGAAACCTGAGCCCTCGTTCTGTATTAGAGATGGAAACCAATATTGTGTGACATTGAGGCAGTCATTTTTTCTCAACGTATGAAGAAGGCTACTGAAAACGGTATTGGGGATGAGGAAAAGAATCCACATACAATCCTGCATAAGTTTGGAAACTGAAGGCAAACTGATTTGAAGGCCAAAAAAAAAAAAAATGGAAGGAAGGATATTTTAAAAGACAATTAATTAATTGGTGATTTGTTCAGTTATGTTAACTTAGTTGCTTTCATATTGGTTTTTAAATGCACTTGTCTGAAAGTAGTTCAAATTTCAATTCAACTAAAATAAATGAGTGACATATATGATCTAGAACAGGGGTGTCGACCTCGCATGTTCACAGCGGCGTCATGTGACATATAGGGACTTTTTCCCCCTTTGCTAAACTGGGTGTGGCCAGGACCAGCATGTGACACATCTGGCCCATGGGCTGGGAGTTTCACATACCGTATTTTTCTAAGACGTACCTTTTCTCCCCCTTATTGGGGCTGATAATTTGGGTGCATCTTATACTCTGAATGTAGCTTTTTCAAAGCTTTTTTTCAGACCTAATGAGGTGAGTGAAGAGTGAAGCGATCTTTG
>JANHFT010005775.1:6057-24898 GCA_032467955.1 Pseudoxenodon macrops | reverse complement strand
GAATACCTGGTAGGCAGATTTCCCCCCCTATTTTCCTCCCAAAAAACTCAGGTGCATCTTATACTCTGAAAAATATGATATATGGAGTCTGATCTATAAGCAAGTTATATTGTTATTTTCATGATTGAGTACAAATTTAAGCACACTCTTTTGTTTCAACTCATGTATAAATTTTCCAAATGAAGAGTTCAAGAAGCAGACAAATGAAATAACTGATCAAAAGTAAGAGCATGTTCTTAAAAATAAAATTATATGTTGGATAATTATTTTGAAGAAAATGGAATGTGACAGAATTAAGAGTTCTGTTGCCATGCACCACTTTTTATATTATAGCCATTGATTTTGGAATGTTAGGTTTTGTTTTCATTATGGATAAATGAAGATCTTTTGAGATACTTATCTGTTAATTATATAATAATTAAAATGCTTAAATGAAATATCATTTGTATGTGTGAATAATGGTGGATATTCTTTCTACAAATATCTTTAAGATCCATTTGAACACCAGACCATAACTGATAAAATGTATAAATCCAATGTGGTATATGTTGAGGTAGAAAGATAAGCACTTTTAACGTTCACTAAAATTTCAAGTGTGATTCTTACATAGTATTTTTAAGTTTATAGTGTCAATTCTATACATTTAATTTCAGTGAGTTCATCTATATCACTGTTGTAGGTAGAAGACTATAAGAGTAATAAAATGCAATTCCAAGTTAGGAAAGCCAGTTGGGCACTAATATTACATCATAAACTAACATCTTCTCTGCTTCCTTTAAACATTTTGCACAACATACTTAGCTTAGATTCAGACTTAATAATATATAGAGTAGTCTGGGAAAATCAATATAGTTGAGTCACAGTTAATTTAAAGTCCAATAGGTCATATGAGTCTATTTTAGATAACCCATTAAAAAGAAAGGGAGAAGAAAGAAAGAGAAATAGATAGAACTATTAAGCATGTAGTCTATAATTTCACCAATAGACTTTTGACACATTTATTAGAGATCAACAATGCAACTCTTTTCTTTTCTTAAACCTTATTCTGCTTCAGGTTATTTAGCCAAAATCCATTGCATATTCAGAATTCATTGCCAATAGAGTTTAACCTGTTCCATTAAGCCTTCTCAGTTCATTTTATTACTTTATATACGGTAGTTTTGGGGGGAAAACATTAACACACAAATGAATAGCTTATATTTTGCAATATAGTTCAGTTATTCCCTTAAAAGGCATGATTTGGTCTATATAATTTTAAAAAACTTCTCCACATTAGCTAAGAGAATTAGAAGAAGCCCATAAGCAGACCATACTTTGAATATCTTCTTCATGTTTCCAAGCAACTGTTACTTAACACTATAGGTACTTCCAATACTGAAGATAACATATAATCAGTAATTATAGTTATTAATATTAATTATAGCTATTAATATTATAGCCATCACTGAAATTTATATATATTCTGTTTAAATCACTCTCCCCTTTATCTTTCCCACATGTCCCTCAACTGTCAACTCTGAAGCAAACCTGGCTTAAACCATCTTTTGCTACTTCATACTTGTCATAAACTCTGAGAGGGGGATGGAGGGGGGAGTAGATAGACCAGCTAACAGTCAAAACAAAAAGTTTTCTTGTGGGAATCAAGAGCATCCCAACAGGTGGCAGTTGAAGGAGGAGAGGAGTAACTAAGCAACCTGCCAGCTACTTTCATTGGACAATGTGACCTGTGACATCTGGGAAGGAAAATATTTGCTCTTTTAATTAGGGAAAAACTGTGGGAACTTTTAGAGTTGGTTTTCAGCAGCTTTTCCTTGATATCGTGCATAATTACATCAAACTCTTTTCCCTATACTTGCCCCCTAATTTAAAAGGCTTAGAAAGGTTAAGTCTTTTGTCGTATGGATGTTTTCCATCCTCTTGTGATTCAATTTCTTCAACTTCTATAGAACCGCTACACCATTTTTTAATATCCTGGTAACTAATTTATATGCATCTCCATGTTACTATAGCACTTCTAAGATAGTAATAAAATTATTTCAGCCAATTAATTATTTTTATAAAATGTGAAGATTTCTTTGAACTTAAACAAAATCTGTAAAATTCTCTACTAATGTACTGAGTGAGACATTAAAATCAAATTAATGCTAAGCTGATGAAGTACTTGGGAAGCAATGCTTTTTCCAAAGTATAAAACATATTAATATGAGTAGTTACTCCAAAAGTAGAGCTTTATTTGAAAGATGGCCAAAGATCTTAAATAGGAACTTTTCAATCAGAGGTGGGTTCCTACTGGTTTTATCCGGTTCTATAGAGCAGGTAGTAACTCTGCGGTGATGTCACAGAGCCGGTTCTGCCAGTGGCTCCGTGGATCCTGCCATCTTGGTTTTTGACTGCTGCGCGTGTGCTTGCTCATGCGCTTTGCACGCACACTCAAGGCTCTACCCTGAGTGAACCGGCAGTAAGAAGATTCAGAACCCACCTCTGTTTTCAATTGTATGCTTGGTTGTTGTTGGTTTTTTTTGGGGTGGAAAGAAGTTTGGTATACTGACAATTTTATATGCATCTATTTTTTTAAAGGGCAGAATCAAGGTATTTTCTCATGAATCCATACACCATATAGACATGTATCAAACCAAAAAAATCTTGCCTCTTGTTTTTGTTAATCTTAATGTTTTACCTACAGAAAGCATCATGTTTTACTTCTTTAATTCTTTGATGTATGTTTCACCTTTCCTTCATAAACTTCAATGTATCCTGTTCCCTCTTATTTTTCCTCAAAACAAGAACTTTGGCTATGACAGACTGACTATTGAAAGGTCACCCACTGAACTTCTGTGGCTGAAGGTGAACTAACCTGGGTCTCCCAAGTGATAGTTCAACACTTTAATCACCATACCAGACAGCAATTCATTACCTGAGTTAACATTCTGTGACAAATTTATAAAATATTTCAGCTTCATTTCAAGGACATTTTTACAGCCACTCCTAAATAATATCTTAAAAGCAATAAATGCATGCATAGACCGTATGAATCTGAACTCTGTAGCCACAAGTAGTATTTATAGTGATAGAAATGTATTGTTGGTGATAGCCCATACGCATAGGAGAAATAGACTGATTGTTTATTTATCAGCAGAGAAAAAATCATTACATCTAAATCTAAATATTAAGAAAGCATCAGAGGTGGGTTCTTACCAGTTCAGACTGGTAGGTAGTAAGTAAGTAGGTAGAAAGTGGCTGGTGACATCGTAGAACCGGTTCTGGTCTGTGGACGTCGCCATCTTTTTTGTGAATTCTTTTTGGGAAAAAATTGTTTGGAATTTTTTCTGGGTTTTCTTTCTTCTGCACATGCGCAGAAGCCAAATTTCTGGCTCTGTGCATGCATCACCATCTTGTTTTTGGCCTTTTTTTTTTTCTTTTTTTTGCAATTTTTTTTAACTGTACATGCAGTACAATTTTTTAAAGTTTCAATATTTTTAATAACGATTTATTTTATATGTGTTTATTTGTTTTCTTTTTTAATTAAACATTGTTTGCCATCAAGAGTCACTTTTTGAGAAATGGATGGCTATACAAATATGATAATTAAATCAATACCAAGTCCTGCTAACGATGAACAGTCAGTTTCTTTGATATAATTCTCAAGGAAAACATCAAGAATTGTTTTGGAACCCTGAACTTCGATGATAGGGAATCAGGGAATCTGTTGAATGAAATCAAAGATGTTAAGGTTAGATATGAAAAGAGACATCCCAAGAACAAGAAACAGAAGAAAGAAAATGTCAAAACAAACAAAGGAAATGAAACAAAGGTAAAGCCAAGAAACAAAAAAGCTGTTAGGAAAGACTAAATAAAGAATATCAGAGAGCTGTTACAAGAGACAAGTAGTAAGACATCAAAGATGGCAAAGATATAGAAAAACAAGAAATTCTTCCTAAAGATATCAGTACTCAAAAACAGATTCCAACTGCAAACTAGTTTGCTAAAAGATGCCATTGGGTAGATACAGTAACTTGATTTCAATAAAACCAAAACAAAAATGAAAGATATATATACTTAAATTTTGCACAATAGAGATGAAAATATCCAAGATATCTGAGAAGATATTCTATATTTATAAACTGTCTGGTAATTGAAGTTGAAATTAGATCAATGCTTCTGCCATTACTGAGTCAGAAGCTAACAACAGAATAAGAATCAATGAAGATCGTATCCAAACTATGCAAACAATCTTGGAGAACAACACAATGGTCAATTGGAAAAGATTGATCTGCCTAGCAATATCAGGGAAAAGGAAACTTAACAGTGTAAACTATCAAAACGTACCTTTAACATGTTATAAAAATAATGTTTAAGATTGTCCAGGGCAGATTAAACCTCTACAGGTAAAAAAGAATGCCAGATATTCAAACTGGCTTTAGAAAACATCAAAGAATTATTGCTCTGATATTAGGGATAATTTTGAAAATGAAATAACACCTAAAATAAATGTTTGATTGATTACAGAAAGACTTTGCTATAGTGTCAACCATATTAAATGCTAGATTCTTTTTCCCCCCCAAAATAAATTGTCCATCTGAAACAGGAAAACAAAACATAGAATTAAATCTCATATTTGACTCTAATATTTGTAAGGTTAACAATTTAGGTCTTAAGAGTCACTGATTCAATTTTTGTGAGATTAATAATGCGGTATTAAACGTAATGTATAAAATTAAATGCCAATGAAATTAAGGTGACTTGCAATTAATAAAGTTCAGCCAAAGTTAATATGCTGTTGAATGTGAGAGATAATGAGTGATATATTGGAACTTGGTTTTATAATTTCCCCTTACTTCTTAGATTTCATATAATTAGGTTGTATATAGCATTAGCCCTCTCTTATTAATACATTTTCATTCTCTTTTACAAGATAATGTATAATCATATAATCCTTTTATATATTTCTTGTTTCTTAAGCTGTTTTTATAATTAAAACCAAAATACTTGTATTTAATTAATAAGACAAAAGTTAACTTATTTCATTCAAAAATATTTGTTTTCTATATTTTTTTGGAAAAGATATTTAGAATGTGTATAATTTTTTTCATGCCAAAAATGGAAATAGGATGCAGTGGTCCAATCTTCACAATCGTGTTTAGAAGTATTCAATATTTAGAAAAAGAGAAGAAAGGAGATTAATGCAAAAATAAGCAAACAATGACCTACAGATGGTTTTTCATCCTAGTTTTACATTTCCAAAACTCCTCCAGTCTATGACACCAATTAATTATTATTGGTTGTTTTATTAATTTTTAATAAATTAACAAAAAAATTGACAATGCATGCATTAAGCATTTATTGGTTAAAATAATCTTCAAACTATTTCCTAAAGTGGTCCAAAGTGAAAAAGCCAAATGTTCTCCTTTCTTAATAGCACCTTCCTGAAATACCCTTTGCATAAGAAATGGGTTCTAAGCAGGTTCTGTATTGGAATGATATAGAACTTTAATTGCTTTGTTCAGTTTTAGAAACAGGCTTTTGATCAAACAAATATTTCTTTTGATTTTTAAAATGCTTTTTTAAATAGAAAAAGTGGCATGGAGGTAGATTTTTGCAAATTATATAAATGTTTATCTTCTTATGGAATTCTTGTTGCTCTCTGAGCTTATTTTTTTACATGGTTAGGTAAAGCTTCCAGGCTAGAAGAAGTAGGGTTTACTCTCTATTTATGTACAATTGGATTACCCTGTCAGTGTTGGTGGGAGGTTGTTTTCTCCTTGGTAGTTCTTTGATTAGTTTACTGCTTGTTTTATGCTGCTCCTGGTGTTAATTCCTATGTCAACGTTCCAAGTAGTATACAAAAATTAAATCAGAGTCCAAGGCAAAGTATTTCTCAAAGTTCCAATTTATTAAGAGAGCCAAGTTGGCACATCTGGTGAAAACCCAAATCTGAAGCTTCCCAGTATTCACCACCCAGTTGAAAGTTCACGATCTTGTCCCCACACCCACAAGTCCACCACACATGGTCAAATTTTTCACTGCCACACTGGCAGTTTCACCCATCCAGTTCCAGTCAGGTGCAGAGACCAAAGATGACCTTGACTTTCTAGAAAGAATTTTGTTATGGCTGCATATCATCAACTCTGTAAAATTCTCCCCTCCCACAATAGAATAATAGAAAGTGTGGCAGGCCAAAGATCTAAAAGAAAAGATGGCTCCAGACCTGACATCCTACTAATCTAGTGACTGATTGCTGCCAAGGAGTTCTGATCTTTTTGTTTCCTTTTAGCTTTTTAATTATTTAATTGTTTTGATTGTTAAATGTTGTTTATCTCAATGTGTCTATTGATGGTTTATTTGTTAGACTATGATGCTTCCATATACACTGTATAAGCTTCCATATATCTTCCTACTCTCTTCTTTATGGTTTCTCTTTCTCGCTCTTCTCAAAATTGAAATTAGCTACTGTAAATGTACTTTATGCTATCTAGCCTATAGTTATGTTTCTGTCATCCATTACTGTCTTTACAATCAATGATTGAAGAAACCATTTATAATCCTGTCTGGAAAGGATATAAGAAAGAGGCTTCGGTACTGTATATAGTAAGATTCAACATTGCAATTATCCATTTCTTTTCTTTGATGGACAAGATAGATGAGATGGTGGTGAACTTATTCATGTCTAATTAGAGTAAGCTGAAGTGCATTTTCTGTAATGGGGAGGACTAGCTTATAAGCAATCAATTAAATGTGCAAAAGGATTCGTGTAAAATGTTGCTCAAAATAAATGGTATTTATATAGCTCTTAACTAAGTCACAGGA
The DNA here is from genome assembly GCA_032467955.1 of Pseudoxenodon macrops. Lineage (NCBI taxonomy): Eukaryota > Metazoa > Chordata > Lepidosauria > Squamata > Pseudoxenodontidae > Pseudoxenodon > Pseudoxenodon macrops. Next base: position 18,094 of record JANHFT010005775.1, on the reverse strand, counting down.
GTTAATGACCATGGCAAAGTTTATTTTACAGGAAAGAACTAAACCGAAAATAAAATTAGAAAATATGGAAAGAATCTATCACAATAAAGGAGAATAGAAACTGGGAAATATTATTTTGTATGGTGAATTTGATAGATGTAAGAGTGCATTGTCGGCTTCCCATTATCATGAATTTTTCATACGGCAGAATAAAAATGTCTTGATGTTTGAACCCTGAATTATGCTTTATCTTTTTATCTTTTCCTCCCCCCCCTATTTCTGCCAATAAACAAAAAGCAAGGAGGAACAGTATGTAGCAGAATATTCCAATGTCTTCTTTATTGTAGTAGAAACAAATAAACAAAAAAAAGCACATTGCATATTGCTGATTTATGATATGGTCATTAATTAAATCTTATCTGTCAGATATTCATTAGTCTTTAGGCAGTGCAGTTCCATCATTGTAATTGCTGGAATTAAATGTCATAAATAAATATGGTTCATTTCCTATAATCCATTATAGCAACCTTGATCATACAATGAGTGATTAGTTACACTAGCTTTTAAATTAATAAATATAACGTTATTTCAAATGTTATGCCTGCAAAAGAAAGAAAAATGTTTTTTCAACAATTGTGGCAAAAAAGGTTAAAGTAATACAATAATTTTTGCTTCATAAACTTTCATAATCATAATGATGTTTTGGAGGTTCTGAATGTATTGGGAAGTCAGAAATCTCAATATTATTAAAAATAATTAAAAAGCTTCCTATTTTATTTTTAATGTGGTATTTTAATTTAGGATAATAAAGAATCTGTGAGACTGAAGTATTGTATGCATGATAAGACTGTAATACATCTTACATTGTTTATGTGTTTTATATGAGTGTATACCTATAATGACTGAAATTAATTTTTACCAAGACTAGAAAGTCAATAAGACATATTGTATTTATACAAATAAATCATGAAGAAAGTTTGGGGTCACTTTACCTTACGTGTTTTATAAAGATTTCTCTTATATTCATTTATTTTCATAATTTCTAATTGCTATACAATTATAATTCATGCATATTTTAAAATTGCTTACCTAAATTTTATGATCTGTTTGGTAGAAATTTTCTTGGTTTTAAAGAAATTATACTCAATAATTATTATTATTTTAGAATACTGTAGATTCTGCCTAATTAATCATATCCTTTTTTCTTTGCAGCAAGATTGTATTTGAATGAATGAATATATTATGTTCAAGGTTTAATGAAATTAATTAAAAAGATTAATTAATAAAAAGATGCATTTGTCTCTCTTGAAATATAGGAATAAGTATACAAAGAACAGTCAAATATATTTTATGTTCATTATGGTTTTATCCAAAATTTCCATCCAACCAAATTTTAATATTGAGATCCATGAATACTTAACTATTTGCCACAATTCCACATTAAAAATGTGGTAAACCCAGACCGAATCGTGATTGTAAATTAATTATATGATGATTATATTTGTTTATTTATTTTATTTAAATAACTTATATGGTAATCTATCTCATATAATGAGATGGCTCACAACCACCAGTAAAAACAAGAATAAAACCAAAACTACCCTTCCTACCAGACACCAGGCCACCCAGTTTACTAGCTTCCTGATTCAGCCTCCATTGTAGTGCAACATTTGGGGAAGAGACACCCTTTGTGCCCTTTCAGAAGCCTAAAATCAGTGTTTCTCAATCTTGATCACTTCAAGATGTCTGGACTTCAACTTCCAGAATTTCAGAGCCAGCCATGCTGAAGTCCAGATAGCTTAACGTTGCCCAGGTTGAGAAACACTGGGCTAAAAAATTGCTTTAATGATTTTCGTCAGCTTCAAACTTAGTCTTATCACGTTCGTTTACAAAACTGGAAGTATTCAGTTGAAGCATGATTTAACAGCCCAATTTGAGACTTGGTCACATTAGGTGTTTTTCCATTGCATAGAATCTATAATGAAAAGAAAGCCCATCAAATAGCTTTTCCAAAACTTAAAGAACATTTTTAAAGTAAATGCCAATGGAATGTATCAATTCTAGGCTAAGGGACTGAAATTCTATTAATGAGAGGTTCCAGATTTTGTTTTCAAGAAACAGGTTTGGTGGCCGCAAACAAACAAACAAATAAAGTTGAAAATTCCTGAACTAAGCATCACTATTTCTTTCTTGATTCTAGTGTCTAAGTTCTGACACTAAGAATTTCACTGAAAACTTTTCCTTTGGAATGAAACAAATAAAAACAATTTCCTCTCTACCAAATTCACAGAGAATTTAACAACCTTACATAAAATGTAACAAAAATTTAGTACTTACTAAAACATTCCTTAAACTATGAGCTTTCCATTTAATTTTTCAATTAATGAATGTGTATATGGAAAAATTGTTGTACAAAATTGTATTCATAGTGAAAAGTTTTCTTTATAAATCAGAATGGTAAAGACATTCACAGTTAAAGACATTCTCTATTCCAGGGATGTCAAACTCATGTCATCATGGTGGCATCTCATGACGTATCAGGACTTTTTCCCCCTTCGCTAAACCAGGTGTGGGAGTGGCCAGCGTGTGATGCATCCAGCCCACGGGTCTGGAGTTTGACAGCCCTTCTCTATACTTTCCCATTATATTAAATAGGTTTATAAGGTGACTATGAGTGTCTTGATGGACTCTGAAATGTACATTTACATTTTTGTAGTGTTGATTTTTCAACCAGTTAGAGTACAGTTGCATAGCAGAAATCTACTGTATAAAATCTGTGTATTATAATTAGATATTTTCAAGATGTTGCCATTTTATGATTAATAGTTTTACATAGTTATAATTAAGGACATGAATTAGATGAAATTTCCCATATTTTCATCTGCTAGAGCAGGAGTGTCAAACTGGTGGCCTGCAGCCCGGATGCATCACACACAGGCCACACCTACCCAAGCTCAGCGAGGAAAAAACATTGTGATGCATCACGTGACAGCAATGTGACACCGCGAGTTTGACACCTGTGTGCTATACTATATCTGCTATAGAGTCATGATGGTGCAATGGTTAGAATGGAGTACTGCAGGCTAATTATGCCAACTGCCATCAGTTTGATCCTGACCTGCTCAAGATTGACTCAACCTTCCATCCTTACAAGATCAGTAACATAAGGACACAGAGTGTTAGGGGCAATATGCTAACTCTGTAGACTGCTTAGAGCCTGCTGTAAATACTACGAAGCAATATATATGTCTAAGTGCTATAGAGTACTCTAAAGAGATAGTTTCACAAACAACATATCAACATATCAACATATCAACATATCATATATAACCTCAAGAGTATAATCTACCAATCACTAAATATACTCTTGCTACTTTATATAGTATTTATGATAATTTTTATGATAATTTATTTTTATTTATTTTATCTATTTAGTTAATTTCAGCAAGTGTGTATTAGATAACAGATATAAGTATAAACATGATTATGAATACATGAAAAGATACAAAGCGAATATTAAGACAGGGATGGTAATCACACTGGTGCGCTTATGCACGCCCCTTAAAGACCTCTTAGGAATGGGGTAAGGTTGACAATAGACAGTCTAAGGTTAAAGTTTTGGAGGTTTGGGGAAGAAACCACAGTATCAGGTAGTGCATTTAATATGTTAATGTTTAATATTTTAAATATTAATAATTTAATATTATTAACATTTGATAATTTAATATTAATTTTAACAAAATTAAACTAAGAGAGAATTACATAATCTATTTTGGGGTTCAAAAGTTGCAAATGGGTCTAATGTGCAATTAAATTAACCTTTTTTAATAATAGAAATAGTGATGTATAAATAAAATAATATTTTAAAATACAGAGGGTGACCTATATTATATTTATAACTTTCATAATTAATATAGAACTGAGCATTAATGGTTACAAAGATTGATTTTGATATATATTGTGAATTGCCCATATCATTATAGCAAAAACATTAACAGCCAACCTATTACGCTTGCTATCGGAAGCAGAAGAAGATTGCAAGGAAGTGTAATTGTGATATCTCAAGCAGGAAGAAGTGCAATATTTTCAACTAATACCAAAATTTGTTTTCTCTGGATTTCAGCTAATGTACTCATTGGTTCTGCAAGAAAATCTTTCTAAATCTCATATTACAAGAACTTGTTAAAACAGTAAAACCAGTAAAGGATATCTTCAACTCAACCTGAAAACAGCAAATTAAATTAAAACTAACATTAATATTACTAGAAAATGTAAATGCAACATTAGAGTTGCAAGAGAAGTGAAGAAGAAGCAAGGAATTGAAAGCAAGAAAAAGTGGTTAGGCTATAACTGAAGATGTAGGAAATATGAACTACTTACAGACTGAATTGGATGTTAATCTTAATCTAGAAACTCAGTTTTATGAACCCCTATTAGTCCAAAAGTGCAGGAAGGGATAGAATAGAGAAGAAAGCTACTTTAGAAAGAGATACACAGTTAAATTCTTCACAGACGGAGACAAGAAAAGCAGAAGCAAAAAGGTTTTGGGAAACAGCAGAGTGGGAAATCCCTCCTTTGCTATCTGAATGTAGAAGAAGACAACCTTGATAAAGGAATGCAAGAACCTTTATCTGACAAAAATAAAGCTGTAAATGAAACCTCAAACCTTAGAAAAGTAGTAAGCTTAAGAAAGTTTTTTTAAAAGGATTCAATACAGTATAAGAAACACCACAGGAAATCTCTGCCAGCCTTTTAAGATCCTGTTACTATGCTGAAGAAACTATCATTTCATAAATAATAACATACAATGCCATTAGTGGACAGAATTTCCTGACTTGGTCTACCTTGAGAGATTGACACAGCAACACTAAGAGGAAAGAAAAAAGCACATCTCTTCCAGCAGTATTTTTCCCAGATGGACTTCCATTCTTCGCAGTCAACAAAAGAAATTGGAAATCAGATTTGGAATGGAAAGAGTTTAGATGTATTCAGTTGACACTGTGGCAAATAACAAGAAAAAATAGTAGATGACTCTCACTCTGTCAAAGACCTTGGAGTACTCATCTCAAATGATCTAAGTGTCAGAGCTCACTGTAACAGCATTGCCAAAAAGGGCATTAAGAGTTGTTAACCTAATCTTGCACAGCTTCTTCTCCAGTAACATTGTACTGCAAACAAGGGCATACAAAACTTTTGCTAGACCAATTCTTAAATGCAGCTCAGCTGTCTGGAACCCCCACTGCATATTACACATTAATACAATTGAACAAGTCCAAAGATATTTAACGAGAAGAGTCCTCCACTCCTCTACTCGCAGCAGACTACTTTATGCCATCAGACTTGAAATTTTGGGCTTAGAAAACTTAGATCGCTGTCTTCGATCTGACCGAAGCGTAGTACATAAAAATATCTGCTACAATGTCCTACCTGTCAATGAAGACTTCAGCTTCAACCACAACAATACACAAGCACACAATAGATACAAACTTATGGTAAACCGCTCCAAACTCGATTGCAGGAGATTCGACTTCAGCAACAGAGTGCCTGGAATGCATTACCTGACTCTGTGGTTTCTTCCCCAAACCCCCAAAACTTTAATCTTAGGACTGTCTACCGTCGACCTTGCCCCATTCCTAAGAGGTCTGTAAGGGGTGTGCATAAGTGCACCAGCGTGCCTACTGTCCCTGTCCTACTGTTCCCTTTTATTCGTAGCCCTTGCATGTATTCATAATCATGTTTATACTTATATCTGTTATCTAATACTTGCTTGATGAAATAAATAAATAAATAAACAGTCTCCTCTACGTGTTAGGATGGCGAGGGAGAAAAGGTGGAGTCTTCTTCTGAAGCAGGAGGCTTTGGGGGTGGCTGAAGTTGGCATAACAGGGAGATGTGGACCAAGATACTCAAGCTGTTTGCTTAGATAAGGTGGTAATGCCACCCACCTATCAATCTAAGCAGGGTGATCCAGAAATCTGTCAGGCTGCTCAACCTGGCCTATCTCTTAAGGTTCTCCCTGATAGGAAGTATCAATCTTGCACATCTGCTGAAATCCTCGAAGTTGGGTGTCTCCCAGGCGTTGCTCATTTGAGATTCAACTGGGTCACTACCCTGCCCCCACCCGCCCTGAACCTCTTCGTTCAAATCCAACTGTAATCAGAATCTGATTCATCCAGAGTGGTGCCCCAGCTGACAAAAGTGTGGAGATAACCTTCGCATTTGATAGGCGAGGGAGATCATTCAAGATGGCTTTAATAGATTTTTTTTTAAACAAAACAAAAAAAACACACCCTTAAGTTGGGACAGATTGTGGTTGCACAAAGCCGCACAGAGCAGGTTGCTCTGTGTGTTTGTGAGACAGGAGATCCGTGTTCAACAGCTGTCCTCGCTTTCTGTCATGGTGGCCTTCAAGAAAATAGGACGGTGTTAGCATGGCAGTCGCGATGGGTGGCTGTGGAAGTTGGACCATAAGGAAGGCTGAGAAAGGCTGAAGAATTAGAGGCCTTTGAACTCTGGTGCTGGAGAAGACTCCTGCGAGTCCCTTGGACTGCAAGGCCATCCAACCGGTCAGTCCTAGAGGAGATCCACCCTGACTGGTCTTGAGAAGGACCAGATCCTGAAGAGGAAACTCAACTATTTTGGCCACCTGATGAGAAGGAAGGACTCCCTGGAGAAGATGCTGGGAAAGACTGAGGGCAAAAGAAGAAGAAGAAGGGTACGGCAGAGAAGGAGGTGGCTGGATGGAGTCACTGAAGCAGTCGGCCTGAGCTTCAATGGACTCCAGAGCATGGTAGAGGACAGGAAGGCCTGGAGGAACGTCATCCATGGGGTTGTGATGAGTCGGACTTGACTTCGCAACTAACAAAAACAAGCATGGCAAGAATAAATGTCAACATGGTACAATGCTGAGAAATGTCTTCTTAAGCATCCCTTCTCTGCTTTAATTGTCCTTTAACCCTACTGTCCACCCTATAAGGTAGACCAGACCAGGAAGCCAATGGTGTATAGGCCTAAAATTATACAGGTGGTCCTTAACCTACAACAGTTCACTGAGTAACCGTCCCAAAGTTACAACGTCACTGAAAAAAGTGAGTTATGACCAATTTTCACGCTTGTGACCGTTGCAGCATCCCCATGGTCATGTGATTTACATTCGGATGCTTGACAACTGACTCACTTTTGTGACGGTCGCAGAGTCCCGGGGTCACGTGATCCCCTTTTGCGACCTTCTGACCAGCAAAGTCAAAGAGGAAACCAGATTCGCTTAACAACGGTGTTACTCACTTAACAGTCACTTAACAAATGTTGCAAGAAAGGTCATAAAATGGGGCAAGGCTCACTTATCAAATTTCTCACTTAACAACATAAATTTTGGACTCAGTTGTGGTCGTGAGTCGAGGACTATCTGTATTATCTGAACAGAGATAAGAACAGAATCTTACATATTTGTCCTTCGAGGCCATTCCCGATGCCCTCTAAATCTACGTTTAATTCCAGAATTGACCATTTCTGGTTATTGCCAACCGCAAGTAACTTCTTCATAAGTTTGGGCTTTGAAGATAGTGGCCAGAACTTTGTGGTGCATTCGTAAATTTATTTCATTTAACGAAACTGCAAAGCGGATGGGAAGCTCGGGAACCCAAATCATCTGCTGTTCGATTTTGTTGACCTTGCAGTCAAGGTTGGGCGTCTTCAAGACATGGAATTCAAGAGATCTCCAACGACTTCAGATGCACCTGATGATTAAGAACAATCGGAGTAGGCATGGCATGCTTGGGATGGTACCCAAGGTGTTTACCCAGCTGTGCATCAGCGAGATACCCCAGCATTTAAAGTATCAAGGCTAAAAATTCATTACTCTTCTTGGGCAACCTTGTTGGGTGGAGACCTTATTATCCTGAACCTGGAAGAGAAGAAAAGGTGAGCAAACACACAACCCAACGGTTGTTTGTTACTGTTGCATTGATAGTCAATCCTTGGGGGAGTCCACCGCAGGTGATTTCTTCATCCTAATTTCTTTTCAGGTGTCTATGGTTGGCCTCAAGCCCAGTGGTGAGTCATGCTCAGCTGATGGTGGACCAAGAGGTATAAGAAGTTTGACATTCAGTAGCTTCCTTCAGCATCTCTCGGAAGTCTTTGGATCCTTCCACCGAGAAGAACGAGGTAAGTCAGAAGAGGTGTCTTCTTCTACCCTAAGATCGAGGGTGATCGGAACGAAGAGCAGGGGATGTCTTTGAGACGGGTTCTCATAACTTCATCTTCTCTTGTGCCTGCGTCGTGTCTTTGGGCTCAGAGGCAATAGTTCCCAGTTAGGAGATGTTTAGAAGGAGATGTTTAACCATTTCATCGAAACAATTGGATGGATGCTTTAGTTCGCATCTCTCTCTCTCTCTTTCTCTCTTTTCACCGCAGCAGCAAAAGAAGTCTTCTGTCCTGTCTTCACGTTTCCAGAGTTTTAAGAAGAACCTGAAGAACCAAGGTAAGATAGATGTTCAAGCTTGGGACAATCACCATCACAAGAAACACAGTAGGGCTTTTGAAGAACCTCAAGTATTGGTCCTCCAGATCTTGTTGGAAGGAACTCCCTTCGTCCCTGGTCAGGTTGAGGAACAATGCAGTCTAATATCTGGACCAGATGGTGGGTCAACAAAGGAGGACGATTCTCCTCTTCCTTTAAAGACGCTATGTCCTGCATTGGTTCTATTCCTGAATTGCACGTGAATTAATTCTGAAATGTGTGCAAAGCGTATTCTATAGTACTTGCGACTTTCCCTGGCTTCATTAGCATTCTTTCTACCAACTGCACCAGCATGGAAACTCTTCTCCATTGGTTTCTCCATCTGAAGGGAAAGTTCCTCTTAAGCCCTTGCCTCTCGCTCTTCTCTTTCAGAGCAACCGCCCTCCCACAATGATGTCCGAGTGCTACGCCAGCTGTCCTGCCTCGACTGTCACAATTCAGCCACCTCCTTTTGTTCTAAATATCCCAGGACCAGCATTGTACTGCCCTGACCAGGCCTTTGGCATTGAACAACACAATCCATGTGCAGGCTTTGGTGGCGTGGTGGCGAGAGGTGGTGGCGGCATTGGCATTGAGGGCACTGTTGGAGGGAGCATGGGTGCTTTGGGCCCTGGAAGAGGAAGTCGGGGCGGTAGCTGGAGCGGTGGAATAGGGAGTAGGATGGATGGTGGTTTGGGTGTTGGTGGAGTAGGAGGTGTGGGTGATTTAGGAGGTGGTGGTTTCGGCATTGGAGGACCCACAGGTCTGGGCATTGGAGGGCTTGGAGGACCTAGAAGTGGTGGTCCGGGCATTGGAGGAGTAGTTGGACCCAGAGGTAGTCTGGGCATTGGTGGACCAAGGGGTACCACAGCAGGTTGGAGTGGAGGTAGCACAATAGGGGGCACTATTGGTGGTCGGAGAGGCAGCATTGGAGCTGGGGGCTCTACAGTTGGTTGGAGTGGAGGTAGTAGAGTAGGGGACACAATGGGTGTTCGGAGAGGCAGCGTCGGGACAGGCAGCATCACCGAGGGTGATTTAGGCACTGGTGGAGTTGAAGGCACCAGACATGGTGGTTTGAGCTCTGGTGGAACAAGGATCACCACGAGAGGTTGGGGTGGAGGTAGCGGAACAGGAGTTGGTATGGGGAGACGGAGAGGTAGTATCGGAACTGGAGGCATTATAGGTGGTGGAGTAGGGAGCAGCACGAGTGGTCGCAGAGGCAGCATTGGAACAGTGAGTGTCACTGGTGGGGATTATGGCCTTGGTGGAACAAGGGGCACTACGGTAGGCGGTTGGACTAGCGGGCGCCGAATGAGTGGAAGCCACCGATATGGTGGTAGCATTGGGTACGGCGGTGGTGGATATGGTGGTGGTTACAGCAGTGGCGGATATGGTTCCTCTGGGTATGGAGGTGGTTACGGCCACACAGGATATGGTTCTGGTGGATACAGACGGACCGGGTACTCTGCTGGTGGAGTGGATGGTTACAGAAGTGGTGGCTTCAGCAGCAGATCTTACGGAGGTTCCTATGGAGGGACCCTGGCCGTGATGCCAGGCCCTTCAGACATCTACTCCTATTGAACGTGGAAGAAATAACTCAGAAGTCTCCGGACAACTGGAGAAGAAAAACGTGAAACCGAATGTTATGTTTTCAGTGATGGACTTAAGACAGGACCATTGTCTTCTCACAATGCAAACTCAGGTCTGAAATCTTAGACTAGGTTTCAGTTGACTCTTCTGTCTTCCTTTACTCTCTTCTGCCGGCACCCCAAAAAGAAATGTCTGGGTTCTGCCGGTACTTTCTGGACTGGAGGAAGTGGTAGAGAGCATGGACCCAGCCTGCATAGGAAATGGAGACCTATCATTCCTACGGACTCCGAAACTGTGTTTGAACAGAATCCAGAAACTCTCAAAAGCATATTTATAAGCAACAGCAAATTAAGATTCATGTTTCTGCTTAGCTACCCTGAACCTAAGTCACAGCTAGAATTGAACAAATGCTTCGTGGTTTCTTTTGTTCTTCTGATTAAATTTCCTTTTGCATCATAATGTTCTCTTTGTTTTCTTCCTACGCTCTACCAAGGCCCCCAAACTGTTAGAAATCACGAAGTCGTTCAGAGTTGTGTGTGTGTGTGTCTGTGTGTGAGAGAAAACATGATTGTTGCAAAATGAGAACCACATCAAGTAGTGTCCAAACCGATCTGGGCTGCAAAGCACCAGTTGACCACTAGAGGGCCATGAGAGATGAAACAATGTTTTGCTTCCCTCTAGTGGTTATTGCGTGGAATTTTCCAGTCCAGATCTACCGGTAGAAGCTCTACAAAGAAACTCAAAGCTGGATCTCTTATTTCTAAACGAAGAAATCGAACTCGAGACATTGGCTTTTTAAAAGGAAGTCCTGAGGAGGAAATATTAGATCTTGCTGGAAAAAAATCTCTGGACCTGTAGTTGCAACGTGAGACGAACTGGACTCTTGATATGAATGTTTTTCTACGTTCCACCAGTCCAGATTGTCTCAATTTTGCAAATACCACCTGACACCACACGAGGGCGCACTCTCACAAATGTACCAGGTTGGCATAGAAATTTGCAGAAGGAGAATTTATGCTGGAATTAAGATCCAGGAAAAGGCATTTGATTTAGTTAGATAAATCTTCAATTTCCTTCTTGGATAATTGTAATCTGGGTGACTTTCTCAGCTGCCCCTATTGGCCTTTTAAAGAAATGTGAAGAATTGGCACAAATTCAGTTGATGGGCATCCCAACTCCCCATGTTTATAATCTCAGAGGCCCGTCAGGTGAGGAAAAAGAGATGTGGATGGTAAAGGAAGAAAGTAACAAATTGGACACCGGTTTTACAAGCTGCAACTCTTATCACCACTTGTTGGGATGACCGCATTTTGGAGAGGTTGATTTGAAGGCGAGATATTGAAAAAAAAGGAGAATTTTGTTAGGAAAAGTGCCAACATGTTTCCCTTATCTTTGCTTGCACAATAGAGTCTAACCACTAACCACTTTAGGATGGGAGGAGAATCCATCTCGCCCTCCCTGTTTTAAATATATCTGACGTTCCTTCCAGGATTGTGTGATCTACCGCAACAATGCGAGATTCGTGCTACTTGTTGACTTAAAATCGCGGCCCTATATTTAGGCATTTCAGAAATGTGTAAAGGCATTGATGTAACGTAGGAGGGAAGCAAGCAATGAAAGTCATGTAGATTAAAAATTAGACCTGAGCTAAAAAACACCATTTTATTCCTCTCTTCCATTCTCTGGAATGAAATTAATTAGTAAACAGTTTTGGAGAGGAACTTTAAAATAATCTACAGTGGTATCCGGACTGCTTCGGGAGAACCGCAAACCCATCCTATATTGTTGTGTTTTGACGGCGCACGCCAGTGGTGAAATCCAATTTTTCTTAACTACCAGTGGCTTGGTGTGGCTTGGTGGGCATGGCTTGGTGGGCATGGCTTGGTGGGCGTGGCAGGGGAAGGATACTGCAAAATCTTCAGTCCCTCCCCACTCCTGGGGAAAAGATATTGCAAAATCCCCAGGTGAAAA
>JANHFT010005774.1:32391-44232 GCA_032467955.1 Pseudoxenodon macrops | reverse complement strand
TTAAGAAGAGATGGGACAACCATGTATCTGAAATGGGGCAGGGTCTCCTGCTTGCTGGATCAGAAGACCTGCAAGGTTCCTCCCAACTCTGTTATTCTAGTCTCTATAAGGTGGGTGGAAAAAAAAAATTCTTTCCCCAGGACAGTCTGTAAGCAAGAGCAGATGCTTCCTGTATTCGTTTTGCTTCAGGGAAGAGCATCCCTACCTCCCGACCCTTGTAAAAAGCTGCTTCCTTTCCCTGCGAGCAGATCTTAGTGCTGATGGAGAGAGAGAGGGAGAGGGAGGAATGGATGGATGGATCAGCTCATTCATGAAATCTTGGGACGAGCCCAACAGACTTCCCAACCTCTATGTGCTTCCCAAAACCTGTCCACCGTACGATTTCCTCACAGTTTTCCAACGGTCTGGTTGGCTGATCCTTCGGTTTACTCTTCCGCTTCTCCTCCTCCGCCTGTCACAAGGAGGGAGATGTGGCCCTCGGTGATGCTGCCCACTAACCTGCCCCGTGGGTCTGTCTCCCTGGGCTCCATTCCCCTGTCCTCGCTACTTCCCAGCCTCCCTTGGTGCTGCTGCCGCCGCTACTGCTATTGCTGAACAGTGCCGCTAAAGAACATCCCCCATGTACCCGCCCCGCTCCCAACCGACCCCTTTGCTTCAGGACGGCCGAGTGGACTTGGCAGCCCACCCACCCACTCACCCTGTCCGTCTCATCAGCACTAGCTAAAGCACAATGCATGCGCGGAATCGGAGGCTTGAGGAAGGTGCGGTCAGTAGAAAGCATGACGGGAAGCGTAGGTGGTAGGCACCTGCTATCGCTAACAGCTTGGCCTTAATAATAAGAGAGCACTTATAGATTTCTCTTTTGATGTTGTTTTTTTTCTTTTCTGTCGGAGATTAAAGTCGCCTAAGACTTAGGCGACCCCTGTGAAAGGGTCGTTCGACCACCAAAGGGGTCGCGACCCACAGGTTGAGAACCGCTATTCTATTCTATTTTGTTCTATTATTTTTCTACTCTACTCTACTCCACTGTTTTTCTACTTTAAATTCTACTACTCTATTCTACTCATTATCACCTCTTGCTTATTCATGGACTTGATTTTATGTTCTCAGCTATTTGGCATAGAAAAGCAGCCCTGAAAAATGTTATGAAGCCTAAAGCTCTCAGATATATGAATGTGATAGGCACTAAACCTCAACACGCAACAATCATTCCTGGACATCCAAAATTAGATTGTGTTGTTGTTGTTTTTACTCAGGAATAGGTAACTACAACTGCTGGCTGCACTCTCTCTCTTTACTTAGCTCAGAATGGTTTATTTTTCCTGTATTCAAGCTTTATTGGAAACAGAAATCCCACTCTGCCATTCAATAAGCCAATGCTATTTTCCTTAACGGTGGAAACAGTAGGCTACAACAGCTTGTAAGAAATACAGGTAGTCCTGTAGTTCATTTAGTGACTGTTCAAAGGTGCACTGAAAAAAGTAACTTAGGACCTTTTTCACACAACCGTTGCAGCATCCCCATGGTCACATGATCAACATTCAGCTGCTTAGCAACTGACTCATATTTATGATGGGCGCTGTGTCCTAGGGTCACGTGAGCACCTTTTGCAACCTTCTGACAAGTAAAGTCAATGGGGAATCCAGATTCACTTAACAACGGAGTTACTAACTTAACTGCAGCGATTCACTTAACCACTGGGGCAAGAAGGGTTGTAAAATGGAGCAAAACTCACTAAACAAATTTTTCATTAGCAACAGAAAATTTGGGCTCAATTGTGGTGGTAAGTTGAGGACTATATGTAGTTAATTTTTTGTGTGCATATAATTTATTTCTGTTATTTTCAATTTAAAATAAGTTGTGGGTTTATAACATTATAGTTTGTTGAACAAACTGCAGTTGACAGAATTTACATTACACATTTTTCAGTCTTGCGCTTAAAAGTAGCATTTTGGCTTCCGAGGGCCACAAGGGGCAGATCTAATGAAGAAGGCTAAAAATGTACATTTTGAAAGGCATTTGGCAGTTTTAAGAGTCAAAATGGGTACTTAAAGTTCAGAGGCTCAGCACATCAATTTCCATTTTTAATTCGATGTAAAAATCTCTTAAAATGCCATTGAAAATCTGCCATTTTGTCACGGAATGTCAGTGCCATGAGTATTTTCAACCCTGTTGCTAAGCCATAAAGAAAGGTTTATAAATCCCAATGAAATTAATTCCCATAGCATGTAGAACACAATGTGTGAATACGGCTAATTAACTTTAGCCTTGAATGGCTGCTTGCCTAATTATTCCCCACTTAAGATACGCATTCCCTATTTACAAATTACGGTCCACATACCTCCATCATCCACAGGCTATTCCATAAAATGGAATACAGGTCATTCCTCCATTCCCCTATCTGTTCATCCAAAACCATGCAAGGCAAGGGTGTCAAACTCAAGTGCTTAGATCTGGCCCATGGGGCCTCCCTGGAAATAGCAAAGGACCAGCCCGCGGTACCTCTGCCTGTGAAAACAGAGCTCAATTTTTGCTGGCAGAGGGTGCAGGAGGCCGTTGCGGCTGAAAACAGGGCCCAGGGCACACCTGAGCTCCATTTTTGCTGGCAGAGGGCTGCAGGATGCCATCGAAGCCGAAAATGGAGCTCAGGAGCCCCTTTTTGCTGGCAGAGTGCCTGGGCCACCACAGGTGCCCAGACATGAGTGACATCAAGCTGACCCACCCACCCTGGCCCCTCAGGTCAAACACAATTCTGATGCGGCCCTCAATGGAATTGAGTTTGACATCCCTGATTTAAAGGACATGTGGTAGAAGACAGTAAAGACTCAGCTTGATTTAGAAGTTACATTGCTTTATTTCCTCTTCTGCTTGTGTACAGTCATGGATTTGTAGAATGTATAGAGTAGGAATAGATACATTTATTTTTGTGCATGAACCAAAGATGCACATGTTGAAACAGTAAGAAACACTAGTCTCAAACAAGAAGGTCTGGTGCTTTATTTCATCAGAGTGTTAAAACTGAGTGTTAAAACAATTAATCAGAAATTGTGGGTCCGAGCAACAGAAAAATGCTCCCACATCAAAGAAAGAATTAAAAAAGATCCACACTGAAAGGCAAAGAAAGTGTGATGCTTGACATTAAGTCACGTTATGTCGGAAGATTTTAAAAACCAGCTGAAAATAAAATAAAATTCCATTTGCAAAAACGTTAACACTTCCCCCCTCCCCAATCATCTTTTTAAGCTTCTCTGTAAGAAATTCATTAGCTGTACACTGGAAATGGTTATGTGATTAAAATATTCTGACTACCTCTCTCTCTCTGCTGCTGGAATTAATCCAAAATTCAAAATACCACATATTCTCATATGCAGACTTGTAAAAACAATTTTTCAGTTCAAAACTCACATTCTTTGGCATCTCAGTATTAAAAAGTCATTCTGTGAAGGAGATGGGCAATCTTCAAGTTTGATAAATAAAATAATCGTACAAATAAAAATATAAATATATGGCAGCTTTAAACCCAAGCTGTTTTTTTTAAAGCCTCCAACTACAATAAATATAACAAGGCCAATTTGGTGTGCTGCTTTGAGGCAGGGTTGAATTACTTACTTCTTACATAGTCTTTGTCTCTCTGACTTTTCCATAACGATCTAGCTGGCTATCCATCATCAATATATACTTGATAATCCTCCTATTGCTCATACTCACTCTACATTTAGCAATTCAAAGTTTAATTCTTGAAGCACCTCAGCGCTTCAAGTATTCCGCCCTTCAACCGTTCCATTGATGTCTAAATTTCACCCTAAAATGCTTTCCAGGAGCCACAGCGCCATACAAATCTTGACTTTGAAATCAACATCTTTAGGCTAATTCAGGGAAGCATAATCTAGGAGCCCCAGGGCTGAGAACCTAAAACACTATTACATTAGCTTAATTGTAGTACAGAGAACCAATTCAATGATTAAATCACATTTGGAAGAGCTGATAACTAAATCCGAAATCAATATTCACAATTAGCCCAGAAAACAAGAACGGGTTTTTAATTTTGCCATTTCACCTCTAGATAGAGAAAGATCAAAGCTATTTTGTAATTATGGATGTAAAGAGTGACACTGATAAGGCAGGAAGCCAGAGTTCCTGGAAGAATAATTATGTCACTATATCTTCCTAGACCGTAAGAAAACAGTCTAATATTTGTTGACTTGGAAAGATGGCCGGGGACAAAATAGAATCTTGTAAATAAGCATTGATTTCTCCATACTTCAAAAGGGGTCTCTTTTGCTCAGCTTCGTCTACTGACTAAACCAAGATTTGTACAAATCTAATTAAGTGCCTAGAGATGAATCGGCATTCCTGGCCTCACCAACGGAAATTTCATCTCAAAATATGAAAATATTTAGGATTATTAGTGCCTCAGATTATTTTGATTTGGGCCCTTTTAATGTGAAGTCTAAAAAGCCAACATCTTGATGTCATCTTTCCAAGATGATTTAAAAAAAAATCAAATACAAGTATTAAATACCTTTGCAGATTAGTATTAAACATTTTGAATAGCAAACGATATCAAATATGGTGCACAAATGGTTTTTATCCTGCTTTCTGGGGAATTTGGTTCTTTGGAAAGTTGCAGACCTTTTAGAATTTGAAAATTCATCTACCTGTTTGTGATGTAGAACTTTAGGGACCAAATGTGTTCCAGCTTTACAACAGGAATAGGAGAAACTGTGTATCTAGCATTTTGCTGTCTGAAGGGTTCATTCTACTGGCAATAATCAGTGCAAGTGATGGGAGCAGACAAAATGTGTGAGATAGTTAATCTCTACCAGCAGGGAGCTTTTATGAACTCAACTTTCAGCTTTCAAATGACCCTTAATCAGTCTGCATTGCTACCTGATATTGTTACAAAACTGTTTTGTCTTACTTTGCAAGAGAATGCCTTTGTAGAAGATATTCACCACTTCCAATAATGGGTCTGGTAATTGACAGGAGACACTGCAAAACATAAGTACCTTGTGTAGAAAAAAGGCAAAACACTCACATCTAACCCCATTTGAATATCATTTTCCATTCTTCTTTTCCCTCCCTCCCTACCTTGGTGCAACACAGAAGATGCTGCATTCAAAGGATGCTTTCCACCCAGTGAGGTCTTAAAAATAGGACTTGATCTGTAAATGCCAATGAATGAGAAGAAACCTCTATGACCATTCAAGAGGACTCAAAAAACTACTTCAGGAAAAAGACACACCACAGAATATTTGGGTCAAGCAGCAGAGGCCGCCAACCCAACATTTCCTTTAGTGCTACTTAAATGTGAAAGCTCAGATTTGGATTAAACAATACTACTCATACCTGGAACAGAGTCGAAGGTCTTTTCACAACAGAACAGCCAAACCTTGGAACAAAACATGTAATATAAAAGTTAACTTCTGCTACGCAAAGTTAGCAATGGCACTGATGTGAAACACTGTACACACGTGTATGCGCACACACAGCACAACCATATACATGTCGTCTCGTAACAACATTACATTTTAACAAGCCACCATTGTTATTCACTGGCTTCTTTTTTTTTTTAAAAAAGAACAAGTTCTTAAATATGAGGGAGCAGCATAAAGGGAATTGTTAACAAGGCATTTAAGAACATTAAGGTTGTCCCAGTCCTGGATGGGGAGAAAGGAGGTGACGTGTTGGTTAATTAGGATACTCCTTTCTATTTATCTTCAGAAAGAGACACACTGGTAGATGGAAGTAACTTTGGGGAATCCAACAGATTGTTCCTCACAGATTGAATCCAGGACCCACAAAGTGATCAATCTACGTCAGGATCAGTCCTAACACACACAAGTAGTTCCAAACATCCATTTATCCCAATACCAAGACTGCTATTCCAAGATAGTCCACAAGTGTTCCTTCTTCTTTACTGTAATGTTCCAGACCTTCAGTTTTCCTACAAATTCCCTATCTGAATGCACTTGATGCTATTTGCTTCCGACAAAACAGAACAACATAACTTTGCTTAAGCAGCCTTTCATATCTATGTTGTCTAGTTGCTTGTTCCAGTCTTCCATTTTTCCAGGAGAATTCCGAAGCATCAGAAGGAACACGGTACTCTCCTGTAAAACTACAGCGAAAAGTAACAGGAGGTGGGTGCAGCCCACATGGGAATGGAAAATGTCAGCCAACACATTGCATTCTTGGATTTAGTGCCAGCATTTCCATGTCTTAAAAGCTTCAGGCCTAAAATGAGACTGCATGGAACTCTTTGGTCAGAGATCCCTAAATTGTCATTTCTGAACATTCTTGTTTGTCCCACTTTTGAATAGCAAGGCTTATGTTGAGTCACATAAATAGCCTGGAAATATCTACTGAGGCAATAATTAAGTCAGTGGAAGGAGAAGCATTATTAAATGTGAAGGTCTGAGATGAATGAGAGAGGAGTGCATTTTTAAATAAACAGTACTTGAAGAATACCAGCAGATAATCCCAGAGCCAACAAATTTGTTTTGCTAAAATCTCTTCAGGTGCCAATAGATCTGACCTTACAAAACCATTTTTTGTAACGTTACGTTTAAATTGAGTTACAAATGTGTTTGCACACTCTATGGATTTGCCACACATCAAGATGCAATTATTCTGTCCCATTCCTACAAGCATGGAGGACTACACCACATTCTCAAGCATACAATTTGGGGGATATGGTCCCTTACTATAATCATGAGCTAAAGTTGATGTGTTTAACTCTGAATTACCTGATATAAAGGACTCTGCTACAACACCCTAGGGACTCTCTCTTTTTCTCCAGGTAGGGTGGTAGCAAAATCTCTCAATCATGTCACCCGTAATGCACTGTTGCAAAATATGATTGGGAGTTCTTCTTCAACTTGCTTCATTAACTAGATGTGACGTCAGTTAAATCATGTAGAAGCATTTATTATTAGTCTAGGAGCCTGGAGTAATAAGCAGATAAAGGGGAAATGCCTCTCTGTTTCCCAAGATGCATCCTCAATTGCTTGGAGAAGATGGCCTATGTCTATTTCTTTTTTAAAGATAGCAAATTTACTGGATAGATTACATCTAATTTGGTTTTTAAGCCCATGTTATCTGATTGAATCTTGGTGTAAGGGATGCTTATTATTGACTGGGTTCACTAAAAACACTAAATGCAGCTTACAAAAATGCTACTTCAAGACATTACTATTCTCAAAGAAAGAAACCATGTTAACATTATGGTCAAATTATCACCACTTGTTAAACTAATAGCTGGTTTCTCACAAAGATCTGAATCCCTCATTTCAGCCTTACCTACCAACTTGGTGATATGTAGTATAATCAATCAAAACCATGTATTGTATGAACTTGAACAGTTTAACCATTCTGGCAGATATGCTCTTCCTATCTATGCAAGAACCAGAAAAGGGCCAATAAAAAGAATGATTAAAGAGGGATTCTTTATATGAAGGAGAACAAGAGATAAAAGGAAGGAACATCACAGTAAGAGATTCAAAGCTTTTGAGCAGGGTGGTGAGATAAGAGAGACCAAAAAAAAAGAGAACGCCTGCTCTTTCCGTACTCAAACATCAATCAAGGTCAACAACTTGGAGGGATGGTGTTTCGATTTCATTGCCTGCTTCTTTTCTTTTGTCATATTTGCTGTTCAGCAGGTGATAGATAAATGGACCAATGTGATGCACACTTGGCTGGAAATAGCAGAGTTGTGCTCTCTCGTTGTCAAAATCATGAAGGTTAAAACAGTACAATCAGAAAGCAGCTTCAGATTTATGGATATTCTCTCGGAAAACTAATGTGTACCTATGACAGAGTGAGAAGGGGCAAGAGATGTTATTAAATGTGCCTGATGCTCAGAATCAACCCAAATTTGAAAAGGTTAAAATGTCTCCATCTGTCATCCTGTCATATAATTACTTGGATATTTCATCTGTACTTCAAGCAGAGTCTGAGAAGAATTGGGGAAGCAGATAGTTTGAAAATGTAATGTCACATGGGGAAGAAAAGTCAAAAGGGGCTAAGAGGCTGGTAAGAAGTTAGTACTGTTGGAAATCTAAGAGTACAGGAGAAGAAGAAAAAAAATGGTTACCAGGCAGAGTTGGAACTAGCAGGCTGCCAAGCAGATGTAGATTCAAGAGTGATCCAAAACCTCTGAAGAGCAGTTGCCAAAGAATTCATTATGAAAGGCAAATAATGCAACCGGTACAGATGTCCATAGGGAGAAAAGGCTTTGAAGATACAGGAAAAACCAAGATTGCATTAGCTATGAGACACTGACAGCTTTTTTTTTTTTTTTACAAAGCCCTTGATTAACTCTCTGAGGAAATTTTGTTGCTGCAGCTTAGGAAAGGTATACTGTTGTATTACCAGAAGCAGATTTATTAAAGGCAAGGAAATCTCAGGATTGTACAGCAATTAGGCCATGAAGCAATTTGCCATATTTCATGCTCCTCTCATGATTGTAGGCACCATCTGCTTTCTAATATCCATCTTTGATATACTTCAAATGAAGAAGAAACCTCAATCTATTCACGGTAAGGTTCTTGTGTGCTGTGTATCGTGTCTGGTCAAGGATAAGAACTGATGACAGGTTTTGCCCATTATTTCTGCTGTAAAATATGGGCTATTGTACTCTACACCCAATATTTAGTAGTACAATGTCATTTGCTCTCTCTTGACTCATTCCCTTTGCCATCCTTCCATTGTGCTTTCTTGTGATGGGGTAATGGTTGACTGGGGTTGCTCAACATCTACTGAGGTCAGGTGGTGGATCGGGACCAGAACAGAGATCTCTGGCTCTTTCTCAAAGAGTTGCATGGAAGTTTCATTTACTCTGTATTTTCTATAGTTACACTGCATCTGATGGTGGGAAAAAAACAGGTGAGAGACTCCTGAAAAGCACGTATGCTATGCATACATATTTACCTTACAGGAACAAAATAAACTCCCTTATTTTCAATCAGTCCACTAGTTTACTAACTCACTTTATATCTATATCGACTAGGATTTGCCAGCCCTAACTGGAGATGTCAGGTTTTGTCATGGGACCCCTTCATACGGAAAACCGATGCCTTATCACTGAGAATTTGGGATACGTATTTTATTCAGAAATGGCAACAGACGGACCTCTTAAAGCTTTGGAAATGTGGCACAGAAACTTTTGTCTCCTGAAGCTCAACAGCGTGTTCAACACACAGGATAGGACATTGTGAGTAGCAGGAGTGAAGGTTGCTTCAGTGGGATTATGAGGATGGTGGCAAAAGGATGCAGATTAGTTTCTTTAGAAGTTAGTTTTCTGCAAAAATAGCAAAAAACAAAACAAAAAACTATTGTGTGGCCACAGAAGATGGGTGCCACACCTAAAGAACAGTAGACCTACATTGAATCCAGGGTTCAACTTTTTCACCACCGGTTTCCGCATTCATGTGTTGCCTCTACTGAAGCCTCTGATAAATAAGTAAAATTGAGGCCTACTCTGGGGTAATGAGCCAGTGATAGAGCTGTCTGGATGAAAAGATATTGGGCTTAAGGCACCCAAGAGATTCCCCAGTGCACAGCTATGGGCTCCTCCCTTCGATTCTTATTTGCCCCAAGGACTGCAGATGTTGCTGCTGCCACATCAGAAGGCTGCCTTTCCGAGAAGCAGATGTGGTTGCTCACTGAGATAAGCTGGAGCTTCCCCACCCTGCTTTATTGCACATTTTTTGTTACGAAGTAAACATTAAGACACAAGCTCATTTTCCTGTCCAGCGTCACCCCACCGCAAGAGATTGCGGTTGGTGCAAATCGTTTTCTCTACTTTCAATGTTTCATGAGTGGATACAAACAAGAGGAACGGACAGAAAGTTCCCCTGGGGAGACAGAAGCTGCCAGAGCTTTGTGAATTCCAATCCTCTCCATCACTTTGAACCATGAAGCTGCCACAAGTGCAACTCACAAGAGCAAATGCCTACAAGCTCTTTGCAGGATGCCAGAGGCCTGGTGGTGCAATCCCAGCTCTTGTTATGGGACAGACTCAAACTTATGAAGCCCCCCTCTCATCCACACTATGGAGGGCAGATGCCGGTCATGGTCTTTATCTGACTCGGGCTGGCTTTGGGCACGCTCTGGCTTGGGGGTCAAGGATGGTGGGTCAGGCTGCTGGACAGACATAGTTCTCCGGAGGTGATTCCTCTTGCGCAGGAAATCAGGTTGTGAATGAAGACCAAAGCTGCCTTTCCTTAGGATCATGCGGGAGTTGTTCTTCTTAGGCCGGGAACGGAGACTGAACTCCAGGGAAGCCAAGTGGGCTGCATAACCTTCGCTGATAAACTGGAGGAGAGAAGGAGAACAAAGATGACAAACATTTAGCACCATCTGTGGCATGGAGGAAAGGAGTCATGTAATGCAGACGCTTCACTGTTCTTCTCTCTCCCCAAACACCAACCAACCAGACTAAAAGCCAACAAAGGACAAGTGAATTAAGAACAGACCAATCAACTAGCTCTTTCCTTGTGGCCACCTGTAAGAATTAAGACAGAATTTGTGCCAAGGAATTGGCCAAGGAAGTGGATTCTCCAGTGGAGAGTAATATTTGTCTACATTTGTAATAAAAAATACAAAGAACGTAGAGCCCCCACAGAGGGATGAGTGGGTGGGCAAGAAATATTAAGCTGGTTTTGGATTAGCTAGAGCAGGGGTGAGGAATTCTGGGAGTTGAAGTCCACAAGTCTTAAAGTTGCCAAGGTTGGAGACCCCTGAGCTAGAGGAAAATGTGGAAACACAGTAGACTACCTGAATCTGTTTATATATTGAAAATGCTTAACTATTAGAATTGATCAATTGACCTAATTGACTGCAAACCTCTTTTAAAATGCAGGATCCTGAAATCAGCAATCATTAGCAGGCATAACCAAAGGCCTATTTAGAGTGCACAACAGAATAAACTAGAAGTGTTGTGAAGGAGATAGGGTGCACCAAGCATTCTCTGGCAAGGAAGAGAATAAATGCGACCTATAGGCTCTACACAAGATTAGAAAAAAACTCTCTTCATTCAATTTACTGCCTTGTCGAATTGCTAGAGATAGAAGCAAATTAGAAATAACTATGTGCGGTCAAAGAGTAGGCTGTTCCTTTCCTAAAACCAAATTACTGTTTGTTCTTAATAAAATAGGGAAGAAGACAACATATGAAATCAGCTTGATAAAAGTGCTTGTAAATGTTGTCTTCCACTGAGAACAAATACCCTGTTACCACAGATCAATAAAGAAAACCTCAGAGTACTTTTAAGATGTTTGGTTTTGTTGGTTTAAATTAGGAAAAAGGGGATTTTTTCCTCATGGAGCAATACAAAAACAATCTTTAGCCATTGTCACATGCCATCTCCGGACAGCAGCTGCTGCTGAATTCCTGAATGGTGTGTGTGTGTGAACAATTTATTGTTAGAACTGCTAGAAATTGTCTTCCCAGCTATGGAGTCTAGGCTTTGATTTGCCCAATTTTCAAGTTCCTTTCCAAGTAGAACATAAAATACCAAATAAAGGCAATTTCATTTAAGCGTGTCTTTGAAACAGATTATCTTTTCTTTCTTTATTCATTAAATCGGTAAGGATTTATCCTGTCTATTCATTTGATTTTTAAAATGGCATCATTCATAAGCTGTAAAATCCTTTGAGATAAACTTGGTTCTTGGACACATTCATGTAAGAATTTGGGGATGTAGATTTTGAGATATGAAGATTTTGAGTATATAATTGATTTACTTGATTAAGGGAAAATGTATATATATGTTTTCGTAGGTTTTCACGGGTATAAGTATGCAAGTCTTGCCGTATTCGGGTCTTTTCCCGTGTAAGA
>JANHFT010005774.1:12231-23711 GCA_032467955.1 Pseudoxenodon macrops | reverse complement strand
GCAAGGAACGCAACTGAGCTACAAGTGTCAATTAGGACGTGCTACTTGCGGCCCACCCCATCCCACCGGCCACTCCCAAATTGCACCCCACCGCGAGACACACGTCCTACCTGACACTTGTAGCTCGGTTGCGTTCCTTGCCGTTATGTCCAGGGAAGCACGTTGTAAAAGAAAGCTTCTTGAGAGTTTGAGAAGTTTGATTGAACTCACAAGAAGTTTTCTTTTACACCGTGCTTCCCTGGACATAACGGCAAGTAATGCAACCGAGCTACAAGTGTTAGGCAGGACGTGCATCTCGTATCCCACCCCGCCCCACCTACCACCCCAAAATTGCGCCCCACCGCGAGACGCGCATTCTATCTGATATTTGTAGCTCCATTGCTTTCCTCACTGTTGTATTCAGGAAAGCAAGTTGTAAAAGAAACCTTCTCGCAACTTGCAACAAGTTTTCTTTTACAATGTGCTTCCCTAGACCCAACAGTGAGGAGCATGATGGAGCTACAAGTGTCAGGTAGAACGCGTGTCTCATGGCCCACCTGCCAGAAATGAGGCTTTGTGAGACTTGTTGCGCAGCCGCTGCTGTCTTGTGGAGCAGGACTCTGCAAGGCTTGTTGTGCCATTGCATGCATGAACAGCAGCACTACCGCGAGGTTCGACATACTGGCACAGCCACGAGCGGCAGGACACCAGCTGTGCCGCTATGATGAAGCTCGTGGCAGTCCTACAGTTCGTGTGTGCAATGGCACAACAAGCCTTGCAGAGTCCTGCTCCACAAGGTGGCGGCTGCAGGCCAGCCGCTCTGCTGGCGCAAAGAACAGGGAGGGGAAGCAGCGGAGATGGGACATCCAGTCCCACGCTTGCCGCCTACTGCACCCCCAAAATAATAAGCCCCTCCTGATAATAAGGCCAAGGCCATATTTCAGGGGTCAAAAGAAAATAAGACCCTGCATTATTTTCGGGGAAACACGGTTTGTGTGTATATCCGTAACTTGCATGCACACACACAGATACAGACACACACACACACAAATAAATAAATAAATGCTTCCTCTTCAAAATACTGGAATGTTATGTTGCAATTCTGCAAGTTATGATGCAATTCAGAAAACACATAATAGTCCCATTCAAATTCCAGTCCAACAAATTAAAAACCCCAATAGTTTTCTCTCTCTGCACATAAAGCTAGCTAGAGAGGACTTCAACCATATTTCTAATCAAACTTTTAAGATGGGATCACCACATCTCTTTTATACAATTTTATAGAGATGACAAATAGTGTTGATGTCTAGCTGCAGTTTTTCTGTGTTTTTAATTTGCTTCTTCCATCTTTTTTTTTCTTTATCCGAATAATTGGGCAAGAAATGAGCAGACAATTGCAGAATATTAGCATAATAACGGTGAGGTTTGGGAGAGGGACCCATGCAGTTAAGGGAATGCACATTATTGGAGAAGGTGGGTAGAAAGAATGATTATCCTTTTTCTATTCTTTGATTTGCCTTTTTTATGGTTGCAGACAGAGCTAGTTCACCTCCTAGGGCAAGGGGATAAGACCCTTGCTTGCCTTTCTTTGAAGCAATGTAAATGGAAGGCATTTGAATAGTTTAAGCTTGTAATTCTTTCTACAGAGTTCTTAACAACCTTAATTAATTGCTTTCTGAACCACTGTTCTTTTTTAGAGTAAAGGAATTGTTCTACCTCCCTCACAACCTGCTGATATTAACTACTTAATCAACATGCTTTATTATGCTATATTCTTCTCTTTAAATGATTGTTCATTTACACAATAACAAAATGAAAATACTGGATTTCTAAAAATGGAACTGCTAAGAGACCTGAATAAGGCGAGGTGCTGAATCTCTGATAAAAGCGAGTTTTAAGGACAAATAATCAGCAGGAAAATTAAGCTTGCAAAGAAACCTATCTATTCCGTGAAACTGATAAAACTGGAGTTGTTCATAACAATGAAGATATATAAACATGATGAAGTAGAAAAGGTTTATCAAAATGGTCTATCATTCCCTAACGTCTCTTTTTTATTCCAAAAACAAATTATTTCTAGCCTTTGCAAGGCAAAGTTGTCTTTACTCAACATTCACAAAGAGACAATTCCAGAACCTGCCTATCTGTGTTTCATCACTAATCAAAGCTGTTATAGCAAACTAAATAGGAAACTGCGCTTTGAAAATCAGATTAGAATTTCCCCAGGGCTAAGCAAAGAACAATCCAATGGTATTAATTGCTGTAGTAAGCCTGGCATTTTACACCAAATGTCTGCTCTGCCAGATCTGATTAATAAATCAGATAAAACTTCAGTGTTTAAAGCACATATTGGTTCACGGATGAATAATTTCCACCGGCAATGGGTTGATTCTGGTTATGCAATTGAAAAGACCTCTTAAAATAGATATTCAAGTTGAATGACAAGAACCTACAAAATGGATTATTTCAGAAATCTTGATACCGAACACAATGTTTGCAATGGTCTCTGCTGCCGTTAAATAAAAATCTAGTCTTTAACAAGTGGGGGAAAAGTGGGAAGAAAAGCATCCTCACGAGAAGGACCTTCACTGTTTTGAAAATTGGTTAAGACTTGTGGATGTTGGATCTACTACTTTTTATGGGGGGGAAATCCCTTTTGAAAAACAATTTAAAAAAATAGCACTGAACCTCCTATACACCAAAGACAAATTCCTTGTGTGTCCAATCACACTTGGCCAATAAAGAATTCTATTCTATTCTATTCTATTCTATTCTATTCTATTCTATTCTATTCTATTCTATTCTACCTCATTGATGAATTCAGAGCAGAGATCCAAAAATATCAGTTCAGCTTAAATATTCTCCACTAATATATAAGATTGCTATTTTCCACCCAAATGTTCTCATGGACAAAAGGATTAACAAAAAAATCTGAAATGTTCATATTTTTGGATTATGTGTGCGCATATGTGCATACATACTGTACATACGCAGGTTTGAATAAACTGCTAAATGTTACAAGGCCCAAGAACAATATGATGTTTACACTAAACACAGCCTTGATTGCAAATAGTTTGTTAATTAGTGTGAGGTCATGTCTAAATTGATCACCTTTCCTATTATGAACCTGCCTAATTGTTAAGATCTGCAGGTAATGTCCTTTTCAGGATGGCTCTTATGTAAATATATACTTTTGTCATTGCTATGTTGGAAGTTTCCAAAAAAGCCCGCACTTTGATGATCTAAAATCCATTTCAAGTACTTGGTTTTATCTTAGAGGCTTTTTTCAGGTACTTGAAATCCATTCATAACAAAACTGTTTTCAAGAACCTAGGTGGGTGTATGCCAGACAGATGTAGCAATAGTTTTAATGAAGTGTTTTCTATTCTAATTTAGTCAAAGAGTAATATCTGTTTGGGAGAAGCCTAACCTAAAGTTTACTTGCTATTCTACAAATAGCTCTATCAAATATTAAGTACAGAAGAGCTTAAAGATGCAATCCTCATATTCTGTGGAGCTTATTTCTGAGTAGGCAATGAGGAAACACAGCAAAATCTTAACACATAAATGATAGTTGAGCCAACAGCAGTTTGTTATCAACTG
This sequence comes from Pseudoxenodon macrops, assembly GCA_032467955.1. Taxonomy (NCBI): domain Eukaryota; kingdom Metazoa; phylum Chordata; class Lepidosauria; order Squamata; family Pseudoxenodontidae; genus Pseudoxenodon; species Pseudoxenodon macrops. The sequence goes on along the minus strand of JANHFT010005774.1, from coordinate 20,129 downwards.
TCCAGAGAAAAAGGCTCCTTGGAATTGAGCTCAATTATTGGAGACTTCATAGACACATTCACGTGTGGGCTTTTTTGGCAGCAGTATGGAAATGGATTGCCACTGTTTTCTTTCAGAATGTTATTTTGCTTCCCAATTTAGCCTGAAGCCCTGGTGTTTTTTGGAGGTTTTCCATCTAGCATTAACCCAGCCTGATTTTATTTAGCTTAGGAGTAGCCACTTCCTCAGACCATTAATCAGAAACATATTTCCATAAATGTGCTATGTTGTGTCAGCTTGTATAGTTTTATGTATGTAGTAAATCAATATATATAGTTTTGAGTATAACATAGCATCACACAAAAAATGAAAAGTTTGGTCAGCAGTGAAGGATATGTTGAAAATATTTCTTCTCATTTGGTTAAAATTTATTTTACTACAAGATCAGTATACTTCAGTAAGTAACAGCTGAGCTTGTTAGGGTTTTCTTCACAACTTAAGAAAGTATATGTAGACCATAAGCACGTAGGTTTTCCTATAAACCTGGGCTCCTATTTCAATGAGAAAGAAAATATAATTTTTTTCCTAGCTACTCATCAATGTCAGTTGATAACTAATCCATCTTTTACATAAATTGGGCCATTTCACACAATCTTCCAGGATGATTCTATTGCAATCTTGCTATTAAAACTCTTGTATCTGTAACCTTTAACTGGGCAAAATGGTGCAAAGCATTTTTTTTCAGTCAAGCTACCTCAAATGGGATAACTTATAGAATGCATCCAAAATTCAGAACTGATCACTATCATGTTATTGAAATTTGGCAAGTTATTATGTAAAAAAAAAAACTATCACAAATCATGTTATGACATGATACAAAAGCTCCTAAAACATTTTCTGAGATTTATATAACTGTGCTATATAACTCAATGTGGGCTACTTTCAAGGTAGAGACATCTTTGACTATCTTCCTAAATTTCTAAGATCATTTCCAGTGAAGGCAGTACATTACAAGCTCTTGCCATTGTAGAAGACATTGAGGAATCTGGTAAAGAAATATCTCCTAAACATTGACCCAGTGAATCACAGGTTGTCTAGTTTTCAATACAGTTGTTTATAAAAGCAACTATATAATTTTAGTTGAAAGACATAATTTAAACTGTAATTCAAACAGCGTGAAACTAAATGGGATAGTGACCTTTGCCATATACCTTTCATGCTCTACTTTATAATGGTTATACTATAACTTTATAATGGTTATAATAATAATACTCCTACTTACACTGTCACACACACACACATACTACACAAATGCTATTCCAATAAACATTCTCAGTGCTATTACATCTAGGATCATAACTGAAGATATGATTGTATTCTGAATATTCATTTCTGTCTACTATATACTGTAAATTTTGAAAACTACTAACATATCATCTAACAGAAAACTGTAAAGTACATGCACAGGTATATTGGCCTGGTGAGATATAAAAAATAATCTATTTCACATTGCTTAACTGTAAGTTTACATGTGTAGTCAATTGTCATATTCTTGAAAATATCTCTCTAAGATAATTCTGTCCTTGAGCTGTTGAATAAAGCCTACACTGAGTAACTAATTGCATATGTTTATGCATGTGTATGTGTGTGTGAATTTTGATTATAATAATAAAATCTAATATAAACTAAATTTAAAGAAAGAAAAGAGAATAGAGAGAAAGAGTAAAAACTGCAAGGAAAAAGAAAGAAAAAAGAAAGAAAGAGAAAAGTAGAATATAATAAAGGAAGAGTAAAGAAATCTATAAAACATCATTCAGTCCTGGTGTCAGCAGAAAGTTTGTAAAGGGTAGCCAGAAATAATAACATATCTTGCTTTAACCCGGATCAAATAAACCAACTTTAAATTCCTTTCTTTTACTTCTCTCTTAAACTTAAATTCATTCAAATATTGCCAAAAACTTTTATTTCTCTTCATTTCTTCTTTGGCCATCACAGAGTTCTTCAAGATCTTAATAAGTATCTTTTGTAAATCCAATAAGAAAAAAGAATCCAGATCATCATTTGTATTACCCTTTTAAATTTTAAAGCCTTGGGCACTTTGTTTTTTAGATCCAGTAAAGCATTCTTTTGTAAGTCATTCTCTTGGCCTGTCAGGTGTAAATTCATTTTCAATACAATATCTATCTTGTCAGATAAAATTTGTCCTGTATTTGTCATTTCTTCAATAACTTTGGATATAGTCTAGCCACAGAAGCAGACATCATTATTCTATTCCTGGCATTGTTGATACTGTGGCTACTATTTTTTTATTTCATTCTTCAAAAATCCCCTTCAATATTTTTACTGTAATGATGTTCTGCATCATCTTACAGGCCTGCATATTTTTCCTCAGTCTAAAATGCTTAGTCCCCTCTAGTATCTATTTTTGAAATCATAAAATTGCTTATCTGTGTTATCTAAAAACCAAAACGGGATCTATTTTCTACAAGAAGCTCTTTGTACTTTATAATTAATTCTAAAATCTTATTGTAACATTTTCAATATCTTGATTCCTAGTCTGTTTATAACTTTCTAAAATCGGAATTTTAATTAATGTTTTATGTTTATTTTAGATTCTTTAAATCTTTAAGCTTATAATCAAACTTTCTTTTAATTGAAGGCAGATTTACCCTTGATAATCTCTAATAGTTTAAAATTCATAATTTCTGAATATGATTAAGAAGTGAAGTCTGAGAACTTAGTGTTCTGTAAAATCTCTGCTATAGTTATAAGCAAGACGGCTAATCGTGTCATCTCCCAGTGCTCAAACCAATGGAAAACCACCATCCTGTGATCTCCTCAGAAAGAGTAGCCACCTAGAACACATCTGGGCAACCGCCCATGGAAATCCCAGAAGTTTTTGAAAAACGAGTTACCTTATGTTACTAAATTTAACAAACTATTAATCAATAACAAGACTTTTACAAATAAGGAAAGAAAATGATTATCTTTGTCTTGGAAAATTATATATTTAATTTTTTGAATTCATTTAAATGAGGATTTCCTTTTATCACTAGAATATCCTAGGTCAGCATCTATAGAGACCTGTTCCTTTAATGAGTACTATGGTAGCTTTCAATACTATTGTCATAGGGTATAAGAATGCTCTATCCTGAGATTGTTTTGAGGCAATTCAGTTGAATCAGACTTCAAAATCAAATGAGCAAGGTAATTAGATCTTTTGAATTAAATTGGATGCTTCTGAAATGATATGAAAAAATTGAGGGATTTCTGCCCATTCTATCATTCCATCTAGGTACAGCCTGGTTGCTTTCCATTCTTATATTTGACAGTCCTAAGTCACAAAGGTGGAACAGTATTATTAAAAAATTGGGATCATCTGTTCTCTGTCTGGAATACATATTGTTTTCAGGGTCATATAAAGCCAAAGAATCAGGCAGTGCATTTGGGACACAGAATGGCAAATCTTTTCAAGCCAAACTACAGGGACCTATTATGATCTCAAGGAAAGCCAGAGAATCTCTCCTGCAGCTTATCTATTTTCAGTTAACTACCTGAAGTACCATCTGCATTCTCCAGAGGCCTCTTTAATGCTTCCCATTCAACAAACTTAAAGGGTAGCTACACAGAGAGTATGTCCCTGCAAAGCAGGGAGATGGAAGCAATCAACTGAATGCTTTATAATCCAATTTCCCAGGTCACAAAGACCAAATCTATACTGATTATTTACTTGCTGAGAGAGACCTCAGAATAACTTATTTAGCTGCAAAATATTGCCTTTTTGCAACTAGAACCCACTGTTCCACAGCATCTTCAAGTTAGTAGATAGCTAATTATATGATCCAGGATATAGCAGTTGACATTTACTAAGTTCATTAATGTCATTGTATTATTGTCCCTTGTATTTTTTTTCCTGTTCATCTAAGAGCATAATGAGGTTGTTGTTGTTGCTTCAGATGAACAAAAATATTTTGGTCTAAATCATCTTCAAATTGGATTTGTAGATCCTTACCATTTACAATGTTAGATAGTATGAAATTTATATAATACAATTGCTATAGCATGAGATATAGATAAAATAGACATAGCCAACTTTTCTTCCCAATTCGTGTCCATCATGACTAATTGCAACTAGCTACTGGAAGAAGGATTCCAAAAGACAAATCAAAGCTATAATGAATGCATAATAAATTAAGAAATGCTGATGCCTGCATTTAAACAAGCAATTCTGTGCCCCCTCTAGAAGAAAAAAACCTGCAACGGGTTTAATACTGGAAAACCATCATCCAGTTGCAGACAATAATTTCTGAAAATATGTTCTAGAAAGAAATACCCAATAAATTTCCATCATTCCTAGAAGAAGCTGATTTTTCTAACCCTATTTCAGATACATTTGAGGGCAAAATGTGATCTCTGATGATGATCTTTGTGGGAGTGGGATGGAGGTGGTGCATTCATCCTTGCTCTTCTTGACCTCTCAGTGGCTTTCAATAGTATTGACCGTGGAATTCTTTTGGGAAGGCTTGAGGGTGAATGATACAGTTTCATGTTGGTTCACCTCCTTCCCTTGAGGCCAGGGAGGGAAGGGAGCAAAAGGTCCAGCTCACAGCCCCTCCTTTGTAGGGTGCCACAAGGGTTGATGCTCTGTCCACTCCTGTTTAACTTCTACATGAAACTGGTGGGAGAGATCACCATGGGATGATGCATCATCAAATATACTGAAGTTACTTAGCTATATACTGTACCTCCATCCCAGGTAAATTGAATGATGCAGTGGATGTCCTTTCATGGTGCCTGGAGCCTGTGGAGGTCTGTATGGGGGACAACAGATTTCAATTGAACTCTGGGGAGACAGACTGGCTGTGGGTGGGTTCCTCTTTATCCAGGAGTTTGGTCTTGGATTGGGGTTGCACTATCGGACATATCCAGTGTGTAACTTGGGGGCCCTCTTGGACTCATGGCTTCCTTTCAAAGAGCAGGTGGCAGCCATGGCCAGGATGGCCTTCATCCAACTTCATGTTGTTTGCCAATTACACTCCTTCCTGGACAATTCAAGGTGTTTGTTATTATCTATAAAGCCCTACATGGCATAGGGTCAGGCTACCTATGGAACCAGCTTCACCCCCATCACATCAGCTCATCCCACTCATTCAGACAGGGAAGGTATGCTACTGATCCTGTCAGTCAAAGTCTGGCTGGTGCCCCTGCCCTGTAGAACATTTTGTTGTAAGAGATGAGGAAAGCCTCCAATCTCATGGCCTTCTCCAAATGGGCCAAGATTTGGCTGTGTAGACTTACCTGGAGACCCTGAGGCCCACAACCATGGGATTGGCTGTCCCAATGAGAACCCCTGTGCCTGTATTAAGAACCGCTAATCTCCCCATCTTGGAACTCTCTATCTTTTGACATTTTATAATGTTGTTTTATAATTTTAAAACATTTAATCCTAAATTATTCTGATTTTATTGATTATATTGTGCACTACCCAGGGCCTCTCTCCGAGGAAGATAGGCAGTTAAGAAATAGGAAATAGGAAGGAAGGAAGGAAGGAAGGAAGGAAGGTTGATTATCCTGATGGATCAACCTTATTATCATAAAACTGGAAGAATGAATTTTTTTTAAATTACTGCCTATTGTACCTTATTGCAGGAATATCCAACCCCTGGTCCATAGACCAGTACCAGTCCACGGTCTGTTGGGAACCAGGCTGCACAAGCAAATGGTGAGCATGCAAAACTCCATTTGTGCATTCGTGGGATTAGGTTGTGCATGAGAAATTATCCCCTTATCCCTGCTGCCACTGCTGGTCCAGAGCCAGAAAGTTGGGGACTTCAGCCTTATTGGACTGTTTCATTGAGCTGGAGTTGAGAAAATGGTCTCTACATAAGATCCATGTTTAGAGTTGATTGAATTTGGTATTCATTTTTCAATTTATAGATGCTGTTTTGTTACTGGCATTATGTTACTGGTATTATTGAGATCCTGCATGATATTCTGCATTTAAATGAATGAATTCATCTGATGATTTACATATGTGAAAAATATTAGAAGTGTTTCATGGCCTTAGCCAGAGTTTCTCAACCTTAGCAACTTAGCAGTCTTGCTGGCTGGGGAATTCTGGGCGTTGAATTCCACACATCTTAAAGTTGCTAAGGTTGAGAAACTCTGACCTCAGCTGTGGTATCTTCTGTGCCAGGCAAATGCCTAGAATGTTTATTGTGAGATTGCATCAGTTGAGCATGTTTCACCTTCATTGTTCATTCTAGTGATATTTGAAATGCTTTCATCTCCTACACTACAGTACAGGGGAATATAGCTGAAGACTATGTCTGCTTCTTACTCTGTGAGAGGATTAGTTAAGTAATCTTTACACACCACAGACTAGGAAGTTGAATGCTTTCCTTTCGGTAGGTATACGAAGATGGTTTGTTCAAAATATACACTTATATAAGAGACAATGGTATAGCTTTAAGTGACAAGACTTGACCAAATCATAATTTTCATTTATCTTGTGTTCTTAACTGTCTATCTTTCCTAGCACAATTCAGATACCTAGCCCATCCTTCTGAGGTTGGTAAAATGAGAACCCAGATTGTTGGGGGCAATATGCTGATTCTGTAAACTGCTTAGAGAGAGCTGTAAAGCACTGTAAAGTGGCATATAAATCTAAGTACTATTGCTATTGCTACCACAATTCTTTTCTTAGCCCTTTAAGAACCAGGAATTCTTCAGACTGATGAATAACTTCCTCAGTCTGAAACTAACGCTAGCCATGCAAATAGAAGAACAAGCCAGCAAGCACCTGAATCAACATCACCTTCAATAACTGCCACCTGAACCGTTGCCCCTCAAAAAAAAAAAAAAAGAACCGGAATTCTGTTCCTTTTGCTCAAAGGCTTAATGTTCTTTTATCTTACCCTCAACTTTATATTATCTTCCACTTTTTAGCTTTACACTTCAGTAGGTCCTGGTGAAATCTGAAGTAGCCAGGTAATTGCTCCTTTTTACTGAGTTGCTTCTCCATCAGTCAGTCCTTATCGGTTTGTAGGAGAGAGAAAACAATTATTTATTGCTGGTTGGCTGTAGCTGGTCTCTGTCTTTGGAAGGCCTATAAGACTGTAAGGCTCTGCTGCTCCTTTCCCAGCTACTGTATACTAACTTCAGAGTCTCATAGCTCACTCTACCAAATGATCTCTCATGCACTTCACTTTTTTTCTTCCACTGACACTCATACCCTGTTCTTTCAGCTTTTCTCTTTTGTCTTGGTCCTTTGCTCTCTTAAAGTCTCAGGGAAAACATCACTTTCTTTCCAATACTTTTGTACTGTAATCTCACTGTAACATAAAGTTGCTAAGTTTTGCATTGCAGCAAGTAAAATTTGTCCGGAATTGGTCAACAAGATCTCGAAGGGGAAGATAGACCAGATCATTGGGAGTCTATAGCCATGCTTACACTTTTGCATCTCTTTGCTATTACCTAAGTCACTTAGGTTTCAGTTTTCATGACTATCATTCCTTGCTACATTACACCTGACATATTCTAATATTAATTATTACTCTCACATACACTTTTGAGTTCTAACGTTCATAATCAAATCTTTATTACAGCCATAGTAAAGGTTTGATTGAATGTTCAGAATGTGTTCATGATACGTTAGTTTTTCCATATTTTACAGTTTAGATTTCTTCTGTTCGGTGGTATTTGTTACCTTACCCATCTATTATTGCTGACAATGCTTTATGTTGTATTGTATTCTATAATGTCTTAATTGCCTGGGGAATTCTGGCAGCTGAAGTCCATGCCTCTTAAAGTTGTTGGGATTGAGAAACACTTTTCTAAGAGCATGTGTCAGGCCTGCGTTTAGCCTGCCACATTTTCAGCTATTCTATTATGCATGTTATATTGTGGGCAAAATGGGA